>OZ023251.1:11222981-11349589 GCA_964006365.1 Trididemnum miniatum | reverse complement strand
GTTATTGGCAAAAATTTGTAATCATTTTGAAGTTGCAATGGTGTTGTGTAAACAATGGGGCATGATCTTCGGAGCAGTTTTAAACGCGTTGATTTTTGGAATCTCAAGCGACATGTTCTACAGTGCCACATCAACCGTGCTGTCAAATTCAACAGCAAATTATTTTATCCTTGTAAACTCAAGCGTATGGAATTGGTTAAAAACCACTGTGCTAGAGTGTCTTTGGCCTTGGTTCAAAATCGTCCCTGAAAACAATGCTCCCATTGTTTGCAAAACACCATTAAGTCTTTGAAATGGTCAGAATGTTTGCCAATAACATTGTTTTAATATTTTCATCACTAGAGGTGCTAAAGTGTCTTTGGACCTTGGAACCAATTCGCTCCTGAAGACAATTTCCCCATTATTTACAAAACCCCATTAAATCTTTGAAATGATAACAAATTTTGCCAATAACATTGTTTTAATATTTTGACCACTACAAGTGCTCGAATGTCTCTAGACCTTCGCCCAAAGTCGTCCCTGAGAATAATACCCCCATTGTTTACAAAACATCATTACATTTTTGAAATGATCGAAATATTTACCAAAAACATTAAATATTTTGATCATTAGAGGTGCTCGAGTGTCTTTTTCCCTTGGCACCAATTCGCTCGTGATGACAATTTCCCCATTATTTACAAAACACCCTTACATCTTTGAAATGATTACAAATTTTGCCAATAACATCGTTTTAATATTTTGACCACTAGAGGTGCTAGAGTGTCTTCAGCGCTTGGCCCAAAGTCGCTCATGAAGATAATGCCCCCATTGTTTGCAAAACACCCTCACATTTTTTAAACAATAACAAATTTTGCCAATAACATTGTTTTAGTATTTTGACCACTACAGGTGCTAGAGTGTGTTTGGCGCTTGGCACCAATTCGCTTCTGAAGATAATGCCTTCATTATTTACAAAACACCCTTGCATCTGTGAAATGATTACAAATTTTGCCAATAACATCGTTTTAATATTTTGACCACTACAGGTGCTAGAGTGTCTTTGGACCTTGGCCCAAAGTCGCTCATGAAGATAATGCCCCCATTGTCTACAAAACACCATTACATCTTTGAAATGATAATAAATTTTGCCAATAACATTGTTTTAACATTTTCATCACTAGTGGACCTTGGCCCAAAGTCGCTGGTGAAGATAATGACCCATTGTTTACACAACACCATTGCAACTTTAAAATGAAAACAAATTTTGCCAATAACAGTGTTTTAATATTTTGACCTCTAGAGGTGCTAGATTGTGTTTGGACCTAGGCCCAAAGTCACTCCTGATGATAATTCTCCCCATTATTATTATTTATTATTAAAGGACGGTGGTGCCAGAGAAGACTGACCAGGTTCAATCCTCACTGGCACATTGTGTAGGCCATTATTTAGGCCCATTACAACTTTCACCGCTTTCTTGTTTATTCAATATTTCAATGTACTACTGGCCGTATTCAGCAAGTCTTCCGGCCTGCTGTAAGTACTTTGCCAGTAGGTTTAAATTTAGTTTTTCTACCACCGACTTTATGGTGATTTTTTTTTTACCAAAACCTTCTTTCGTAGGGCTTGGTAGTGAGTGCATTCTCCAACATGGTGATTTGGAGTTTCTTCTTCCAGGTTACATTTTGGGCATGTCGATGATACGTCATGTCCCAAGGTGCACCTGTGTTTCTGTAAGTTGCAGTGACCTGTGAGGACCTGCAACACTTCATTTATTCTAGGTCTTTTGAGCCCCAAAAGTCGTTGAGTTAACTGGGGCGCAGCCCATCCTACATTTTCTTTTGTTCTCAAGCAGTCCTTTCGTTCTATCCAAGATGTTTTCCAACTTTTGACACTCCAATCCTTTATTGCAGCGCGACAACTAGCATATGGGATGGAAATGAAAGGTTCAGGCCCCGAGCAGTTTAATGCTGATCCTGATTTAGCTAAGATATCCGCCTTCTTATTTCCTTGGATGCCGGTATGGCCCGGCGTATAGGCATTAGTGACGTCATTGTCTTTACCCAATTCTCCCCATTATTTATCCAAACATCATTACATCTTTGAAATGATCAGAATATTTGCCAATAACATCGTTTTAATATTTTGACCACTACAGGTGCTTGAGTGCTTTGGCTCTAGCCCCAATTCGCTCCTGAGGATATTCAGGATAATGCCCCAATTATTTACCCCAGCCTAAATCCCCAATAACATGTAAGGTAACCCAATGGCATTGACCTCCTATATGTAAGGTAACCTCTCAGATGTAAAAGTTTCAAACCTCCTATATGTAAGGTAACCCAATGGCACTGACCTCCTATATGTAAGGTAACCTTTCAGGTGTAAGATTTCAAACCTCCTATATGTCAGGTGACCTCCTATATGCAAGATGTTAAGGCAACCTCCTATATGTAAGATATCCAACCTCCTATTTTTGAGGTAACATCTGTGTACACCTCCTATATGTCAGGTACCCTCCTATATGTAAGAACGTAAAGGTAACCTCCTGTACGTAAGATTTCACCTCCTATTAGTAAGGCGAGGTTACAGACCTATATGCTGCGCCTCCTCAACAAACAACAACACAAAAAAAAAAAGTGACAAAAAACTTGCAGAGTATAAATAATATATAAGCAAAATTATGATAGTGATAAATAATATTCGAGCAAGAACAGAAACATTGGGAAACAAACGGTTTATATTATCACGACGCTACAGCACAAGAAGAATGACAGGTCATCGGCATTAATAAAAGTGAACTTTGTCAAGATCAAGATCAGTATCAAGAAAGTGTTCAAAAAAAATCAAATCTTCATTATACTCGCTGTATTACGCCGAAGCGTGTGACGAGTTCCGGGGCCCATCTCCGCGGCTTAGCGCCTGGGCAACACAGCTCCGAAGAAGCGTCGCAACGGTGGCGAGTTGTTGGCAACACTGTGTCGATTTGACCGGCCCGGAAATCGAAGCCCAGACCTCCCGCACCGATAGCGTGCGCTTAGCAACTGAGCTAACAGCCGGTTCAAGAAAAGTTGTTCAAGTGATTTAAGAAAAGCTTTTGAGAGGATACCTCAAATTTATTTTTTTAACGACTGGGCAGATATTCTAAATTTTAGCACCAAATACCATAATCGATTGATCGGTTTTAATGTAACAAGGTTTTGGTACAAAATAGTCATCCAATCGAGCATTCCTTGTTAGGGTAGGTGTGGACTGTAGACAATTTTCTAAAATCCTTTAATGGTCACCACAAAACTCCGGTAACTTATTTAAGTACACTTTAGACATAAATTTAGCACTTTGAATTTGTAAATTACGTTGATTTTAAAAAATTGCAATTTTTCATAAAGTGGATTTAGCCTCGTATTTTTTCCAACTTTGTTGCACACTCTGCCCTCACTTTCAACCTTTCTTCTCTTGTTTTCAGTCTTTGCAGTATGCTGCACAACGATCTGCTTGCTGACAAGTAAACTGATAAATAGTGATGTGAAAATGCTCTTCAAAAAAGCATGTGCCGAAGATTTCAGTGCTATGCACAATATTGCACATGCACACAATTGTATCAAGCCCTACGTCGCTATACAAATACCGATTCTTAAAACTTATGCTTGAGAATTGAGAACTCATCAAACCATCACAAGGGCTGCATGTTGTGCAGGCTTGGTGTAGGCACAACATTTTACCAACTGGCCGCTACCTGAAAAGATATTT
This sequence comes from Trididemnum miniatum, assembly GCA_964006365.1. Taxonomy (NCBI): domain Eukaryota; kingdom Metazoa; phylum Chordata; class Ascidiacea; order Aplousobranchia; family Didemnidae; genus Trididemnum; species Trididemnum miniatum. The sequence continues at coordinate 11,345,866 of OZ023251.1, read as the reverse complement.
GCTTTTGAGCTTGGCAAAATCTTCTTCTACATCAAATAAACTTCAAAAACAAGCAATACTATGCTACCTTCCATTTCAATTCTTAAGTTCGTAGAGAAAAAAAAAAAAAACAATCAGCAACAAAAGAAATTTTTGAGCCAGTAAAAAAGATTATCCTTGATTGCACTCGTGTGAATGATCATAACTCGATCAAAACCCGGATGTAAAACTATAAAATTATTTTAAATCCATTTTTAAAAGAAAAAGGAAATTTGGCAAGAACTTTGCGAGAAATCAACTATGGTCATTGGTCTCACCCTGACCAAAGATCCCACATCTTCCCTACTTTGGTCGACGATGATGAGGGTAGTTGACAAAGTTACTGTAAGATGAAAAAATACCCTCATCTTAAATATGTGAGATCTCTGTAATAACTTCACTGAAGTTAGCACTGATGTCTGATAAGCTTGGTAAAATTCGTATTTTTGGCCATTTTTCCAAAATCAGCATAAAATTCACAGGTTGTTTATTTTTCAAAATTAAAATAACTTCATTATCAATAAGATTAAGCAATGAAAGCTTCCCGAAGTCAATCCTATGTAGTTACTTGGCTACAAATATACAGCATATTTTTTTTTGAAAGTTTGGAAGGTTATGGACTTGATAAAAATTCGTATTTCGATGTTCTTTTCGAAATTAGCAGAACCTCATCATTTTAGCTTTTTTGGAAGGCTACAGGCTTGATAGAAATTCATATTTTGGAAATTCTTACAAAACTGGCGTAACCTTAATATTTTTGATTTTTTAAAGTTTGAAAGGCTAATAGACCTGATAAAAGTTCTAATTTTCACATCTTGACCCAAATTTGTTTTCCGAATGAAATTGTTGTCAAAAATTGTTTCGGCATAAAATAATTGTGACGTTGATCTTTCGCCTTGAAGCCTTTTGAAAATATCAAAACTACAGTATTGGACAAAAACCACATCACTTTGGACCAATACTGTATACTTCCCACTTTTCTCTCTTTTCCCACCTATATTTTCCACTTTTCTCACATCAAATTTTTCTGCAAAAAGTTTAATTATGTTCTTGGCATGGTGCAGACCAATTTCCCTGCCTAGACTGTTTCGCATACTTTCAACAAACGCGAAAACACTTTCATTAGAATCACGTACCGGCACACCATCGTAATCCATGCTGTAGCAATGCAAACCTATTGACTGGGATGACGTCACTCTAGCGACTTTTTATTTTCACACATATTGAAACTTTATTGACACAGTTGCAAATTCGTAACATTTAAAAAATTCCACAGCGCCAGCGCTGGAATAATTCACCCGCAAATTTGTGCAAAAGTGTTTAAAATAACTTGTATTATTAAAACAATCGTCAAAAGCGCAAACTCAAACAAACTTTACAGGCACTTTAAAGGGCATATAACGGTGTTTTTCAAATTTTTCTTGAAGTTGTGGCCAACTACCCCTTGTCCAACAAAAATGTTAATCTTATCATTTCCGCCAGTTTCCCACAATACAAAGATAAAATGGTACGGAAACTAAAAATATTAAAATCGGTGAAGCACAGTAATTAGCAGGGCCTAATCAGTATCGACTTGCATCGATAATCTGATGTAGCCGTAGGGAACAAACATTTTAAACTTGCAATTATTGCGTAATGAAACGCTTGTGCAGTACGGTCATAATGGCTTCCATTGTGATGTAATCAACTAGGACAAAAACCTTTTAAAGTTTTTATTAAAAATAATTCTAATAAGTTAGGCATAAGACGTAGTTTTTTGTTTGGTGTTTCGTTAATTTGACAATATTTTAAACTTTAATTTATCATCTAAACAACGACATGCAAAAACACTTCAAAGTGAGTTATACACTTTTTCATCTTTTAAAATTTGTTTTCTTCACTGGGTTTAATCTTGATTTTAAATGGAGGGACTGCTTTTTTTGTTGGAAAATTGTTGTGTAAACCACTTGTTTCAACACAGCATCAGCTTTTTACGCTAAAGCGGAAGGTGTGAGTTTGATTCTAGTGTCGATCACATTCCATTCAGCGTTTCCTTACTATTCTTGATGATTTTCACGCTGTAGTAGCCTATTCTTGAATTATTTTTTATTCGTAAGCCGTAATGCTTCGAAACTTACATGTTCGTGGTCTTTTCGAAATTCAAATTTCCGATTTAAATATTACAGCAAGCGAAGAAAAAATTCGCATTTCATAATTTGTGGATTTAGATATAAAGTTTTGACCAGTGCATTTTACAACCAACTCACTTTACTTTTAATATTTTTTTTTGTATTTAGTTGCATTTTTTCCTCCTATCACGAGAAAGCGACCAATGCGTTTACACGAGCTTGTTTAGGAGTTGCCAGCCATCTGTCTACTACACCAAGATGGGGGAATCCCGCTAAGAGCCTTTTCCAACGGCACAACAAGCAAACTTGTCGGCTTGCTCTCTACACTGTCCCTTTGATGCTCAGCGTCAAGCAGGTAGCTGTGAATACCAATTTTAAAGCCATTGGTTTGACCCGACTCGGAATCAAACTCAAGTCTACAGTTTCCGGGGCGGACGCTCTTACCACTCGGCCATCTGAGCCGTTATATCTCGTGAAAAAATTGGCTATCGTCATTTTAAGGGCAGATTTTTTGATTTTAAATTATTTTTTGCAGAAAAGCCATAAAAAGTAATCAAAATTCCAAATTTTTCTGTTTTGTTGTGATTTCGAAGAAAAGCTTTATCGAGGCAAGTTTTAGACAAATTTTTTAATTTTAATGTTTGTTCTAAAGCAACTTAAAATGTCTTAATTCAAGTACATCAATTACACGGCACCCAAGACTAAAAATGGTTTGATTATGAACTTCTGTTTCAACATTTTTTTAGGTATTTAAATGATACTGCAATGGCCACGGATGAAAATGAATGTGTTTATTGGCGATCTCGCTTGGAACAGAAGCGACGTCTTCAGCTCCAACGGTATGACCGGATGAAAAACAAGCTTAGACTTGTGACGAAATGTTCATTTGGTAATGGTGAGTCAAAATGGAAAACTTCCCCCAGCAAAGGAAGGGCAATACCAGTGGTACGCTCCGATTTTTCGTCAGCAAGAGACTCGTGTTCCAGACAAGCGGATCTCTCCGATGATTACTGCAAATGTACGGATTCAGAAGAAGTTGGAGACTCCGTTTGTCTCTATCCAGTGGAGCTGGAAAATTCAGAAGGACGTCTAAGTCGATACAAAGGCTATAAATCCAGGAATCAAGGGAGTAATGACGTAACAGAGGACGAAGCAAATAAGGAAGAATGTTTTATTGGAGAAGACGATCTCTGTCCGAAGTTAGAAGAAATTAAGCGTCATAGTTATCCATACGACACAAACGACAATAGATTTCCAATTTCAAAACAACAAAAAAGAAGAAACACAGCCAAAGCCGACGAAAAGTTTCTGCACAAAGAAAAATCTGAACTCTATAATAATAGCGCTGATCTCCATTACACGCGAGCGCTATTGGAGAGACAACGTCGTCGTAAACTTCGCTCGAAGTCTGTCAGTTCTGACGAAACGTTTTTGTGTGAACATCCAACCCAGTCAGATCACGTCCAAGAAAGCACGACCGTTGAAACCACAAAAGCAGGACAAACACGTTCTCAGAGAATTGCCAAAATAATACGAAACCAATCAAAACACGAAGTGGGAATCCAGACCAAAATTGAACCTATTTGCGTTTATAAAGTGATCAGCAATAAAAAAGAACCAAGGGAAACTCAGTTCAAAGAAAAAAACGACTCACAAGCAAAACGTCTCGAAGAAAAAGACATGCTTGACGAAACACCATTGGACACTCCTATTTATAAATCAAGGCGAAATAACTTTAGAAAAGTGTCATTTGACGGCGAAAAATGTACAAAACGCTCCTTGGACAAAATCAGTAAAAATTGTGACAAAAATTTCGTGATTATTCATCCTCAGTTTCCACTTTGCCTCATTTTGGGGTTCGTGATTTCCTTGCTTTGGTTTTGGATTTTTTGCAAGATGTTTCAATTGCGATCTCCAAAGCTATTTCAAATGTGTCTCGTTTGGATGCTTAATATTAATTCAACGGCAATTTTAGTCAATCTTTGGGATAAACTTATGATGATGATCAAGTCGGACTGGTATAGAGTTCCTGGAGCTCTTGTTATATTGATTGATATGTTAGGAGGAGTCCCTGGCCACACACTTTCAATGATATTTCATCCTGAATACAAAAGCACCAGCCATCAGAACATCTTTGTTTTTGTCATATGTTGTCATGTGTATTTTTTGTGGTTCTTCTACAGACGTATTTTAAAATTTTAATAATTGTCAAGATTAACCCAAAGGAAGATGTAACGAGACAGTGCAACAGAAGATTTACCACACCGCGCACCAACACAGATAGTATTTGTTCACTGTCATATTGGTTCTTGTTGACTACTGCTTACATAAAGTTTAGCGTCCTTGAAAGATTGGCGTTGAAATATAGAAAATTGCCATGAACATTGCTACTTTTATGTAGCATTGCCGTGAGGTTTCAAGTTTTTTCACGTAACCCGACTCCGAATAAAGCTCAGGGTTCATCGCTTCACAGGCAGACGTCAGTGGTTGTCGACCTTTTTATATCATGAACCACATCAACCAATAACGAAAATTGCCCCGGAAAGGTAGTTTCAGTTCGATCCAAAAAGCGTTATTTAGTTATATACTTTCAGCCATAGAGTTTATCCAACTTTACAGCTCAGATAGCCGAGTGATAAGAGCGCCGGCCTCTGAAGCTGTAGACTCTGGTTTAATTCAAAGTCGGGTCAAACCAATGTCTTAAAAATTGGTATTCACAGCTTCCCTGCTTGACGCTCAGTATTAAAGGGACAGTGCAGCGAAGAAGCCGGCAAGTTTAATTGTTGTGACCAGTGTTTTTTTAGGGCGTTTTGAGGAACTGAAACGGTCTCTCAAAATTGTCCAGCGGTCTCTCAAAATTTGCAAACTTATGTTGAAACATTTCTTGACTGCAGTTTCATTTACAAATTTAAAAATTGAAGTTCTTTCAAATATTACTTAATGGTTCCTCAAGCCAAACCTTAAAAAAAACACTGGTTGTGCCGGTGCAGTGGGAAAGACACTTGACGGGATTTCCCATGTTAGAGTAGCAGACGCAGGTTGGCAGCAACTCTTCAGCGAGTTTGTTATAGCGCTTTTATCGCTTTTTTGTGATGGGAAGGTACATAGCCTTTGCAACCAAGTGCAAATATACAATACAAGAGACCGATGACCTATCATTAATGATTAATACACCGTGACCATTGATTTGGCCAATGAATTACCACAACGAAATGTTTACTTTCTCATTCTTTAGTGTATTTCGTAATTGTAAAAGTCCAGCAAGTAAAGTTAGAACCGCAGTAGAACAGCAGTTGGAATGAAATGTTGAGTGGTTTTATGGCGCTTTATAACTACTAAGGTCCTTTAGCGCCAGGACTAAAGTTTGTCAAGAATTCACTGACGTATTTTTATTCTCTGTTCATTTCATCCTCCGCGCTACATTTAATTGCTGAGCGTTTAGCAAGTGTAACAGCAGATACCAGTTTTAAAGTCTTTGGTTTGACCCGACTGAGAATAGAACCCAGCCTACCAGCAGTAAGAATAATTAAAAGCAGTGTCATTGCTTGATAACGCTAATTTTACCCTGTCCACATGTCCACTTCAAGTGGCCCTAAAGCTTGCTTAAAGTTAGCCGAATGATTGGACCATTGGGCTCCGGAACTGGTTTCGCGGGTTCAACGCTTAGCTAGGTCATCTTCAATGATGCGTTGCTGTAGTGTTTCTTCCCGGGAAATCGGGACGGCAAATTTCCCGAAAAACTTGGGGCTTTAAAATTTCCCGTTTCCAAGGAAATTTATGTCGGGATACCGGGAAATTTTTTTTATATATTAAGGGTTTCAGTGGTACTGATATCTTTCATTTTGACGTAAAATTCGTTTATGTAAAATTTTAATTTTTTTTTACTCGGTAAAAATTATTTTTCAAAATTTCAAAATTTTTTAGGACCAAATGCTTGGGAGATCCAAAAGTTTTTCCTTAATTTGTTGAAAAACTCGAACTCAGTTCGTTAAAACAACATTAAAAAATGCTTAAAGTTGGATTAGAAATGATGCAATTTGGAAAAAAATGTCTTTGTCACTCCTCTTATGGCCGGGAAAATTTGTCACTTCTCGGGATTCCCGGAAAAATTTCTGAAAATTTTTCGTTTCCCGGGAAGTTAAAAATCCGGGAAAAAAGGAAACCTTAGTTTGGTACATTGTACTCCATAATTGGTTTCGCGGGTTCGACGCTCAGCTAGGTGATCTTCCATGATGCGTTGTGTCACAAATATAATATCCTATGTTGCAATTATGTGGCGCGAAAAAAAAGGGCCAAAAGCCCTCCGGCTTTCCGCATTAAAATAAAGTTTTTGATGTCATAAGTGCAAACGTGATTATGATATCATACATTTTATTGTGATGAAAAAAATCCGTGGGCTCTTGGTCCACTTAATCACTTAAACTGAGCATGTAGACAGGGCAACTGATTACTAACTTGATGATTGGTGACTATTAGCAAATACGGATGAAAAAAATTGCAAAAATGTTCGAATCTGAACTAAGACCTATACCCATCTTGTATTGTTGTCAGATCCATGCAGGGAAAAAACTATGGGGACTCGAGCCCCTCCCCCTTTCAATGTCAGTAATACGCATTAATACTTCAGCACTTCTTAATTCTAACTCAATAAATTTGATAACTTGTACTTAAAAACTCCAACAGTCTGTTTCAGGTTAACGCGATCATCATGAGTCTTATTCAAACAGAACTGTATCATAGATTGGTATTTCGATACTTCTAAAGAACATCATTTTCACGATTCTCGGCCCCACCTCAAAAATGTTGCTGCGTACAGTCATGTGGTGGCAGTAACTAGTTACTTTTTTAGTAACTGGAATTAAGTTGCTTTTCTCCAAAAAACGGAATCTGTAGCTAGTTACCACTTTCGAACTTTAAAAATTACAATGACTTTTTGTGGCATCTTCGATCGCTAAATAACGGAAAAAAATTATTTGATTTTACTCCACGAATATAAATGATAACATGAGCTGATCCGCTCGTCAACGCAATTCGACCACAAAAAACTAAACCGTGGTTACCGTAGAACGAAACAGCGCTGTTTCGGGCTATTAGCCCTCATCAGCCGCCCTCAGGCTTGCGGTATACTCATCGTTCCAAGTGCTTGACCTTGATCAGCCAAGCACCCTTCCGGATTTGTATATCTTAAAATTCTTAACCTTTGTGGTATCTGATATCATGTTAGATAACCACTCAGGTTAAATTACCCATGTGGCCTAGGTACAATAGTCAGACACAACGTCGTCCTACCCGGCCTGCTGAATGGAAAGTCAGAACGACTTCCACGCGTTGGGTCAGAAGACAAACCATCCCCCATCACCAACAGTTGCAAGAGCAACTCCAGCCATGGTTACCGTAGAGCGAGACAGCGCTGATTCGGGCTATTAGCCCTCATCAGCCGCCCTCAGGCTTAAGGTATACTCATCGTTCGTGTTGCGTGCCGTGTTGTGACTAGTGAGTTGTGACTGGTAATATCGATTTCACCAAAATGCGAATCATGATCAGCGTCGTTTTACTTTCCCGCGCAATTCGTTATGTGACCTTTAGGATATATTAGTTATCAACTGGTAGTGTGTTGCCTAAAAGTAGAGATATACGCCATGTTTGTTTGTTTGCAGAATTTATTTGCGTATTCTTTGACAAGCAATTATGGCGTCAGCAAAGCAAAGTATTTTCTAGATACTAGATAGTGACATATTTTAACAAGCAGAGCCACTCTACCGTAGCCAGGATTTTGCGATGATGGGGGGGGTGAGAATGACGTCACATTTGACCATACGTTGTATGCAGGAGCGGATCCAGAACGTTTTGGTGGGGGGATGTAATTTTGAATTAGGTTAAAAGTTAATTAAATGCAACGACGTTTAGACCCGGAAACGGGCGTAAATAAGCCTTTTGAAAATGTTTCGTGTCAGGGGCGTATTCAGAATTTTTTTCAGGGAGGAAGGACCAGTTTTCGTTACTTTTCAAGCGTATTTTTTTTCGACAGATTTAATTTTCCACAACTTAAGTAACAAAAACGACCCTAGGGGGTCCGGGGGCATGCTCCCCGGAAAATTTTTTGAAAATTTGCATACTGCAATGGCGTTTTTAGCGCTTATTGAAAAATTATTAAGAAAAGTTTGTCATATTTTTGGCCCCTAACTTTGAGTGCTACACCAATGATGTATTTTGTTCGCACATTTTGATTATGCATGCTCGCGACTAAGGCATATTGTTATGAAGAGGTTGGAAATAATGGAAAAATTTTATTCATCCAAAACATTGTTGAAAATGACTGGTGGGGAGATGCATACGCAGCATATCCCACACCCCCCCCTGGATCCACTCCTGGTTGTATAGTATACAATAATAACAAAAGATGGCCTCAAATTTATGTTTCAAACTAAAAATACCGAAAGCAGTTAGCGCCCGATTGTTGTAAGGAAGTAAAAAGAATGCTTTCTCGTCAAACTGATGAAACGATATTTAAATGTCAGCGATTTAGTTCTTTTTTGAGATACAGTACGTAGATCATTTTTGCTTGAAATCGTTTAGCCTTTTTTTGTACGGAAGGTCTGAAGGGCCGAGGGCAGTTGCATGTACAGGAGCGGCACTGCTTTGCTAATAAAATTGCGTCATTGCTTCGTTAAGCATAACAGAAAAGAACAAAATTCAGGAAACAACGCGACGTAATTCTTGTTATTATGACAATTATGAAACCAGATTATCAATGACAAAGTATTGAGCACTTCGAAATATATATCAGAAAATTCTCACCCAAAGTAACCTACGATCTGAATGCTCCGTGGCAAATCGTCTAGCGTCCACTAGCGTAGCCATCAGAATTTTTCAATGGGGGGGGAGAGTTGAGAATGACATTATGTTTGACCGAGCGTTGCGTACAGGAGCGGATCATGTTAACGAAATGCAACGACGTTTAGACCTGGAAACGGGCGTAAATAAGCCTTTTAAAAATGCTTTCATGTCAGGGGCGTATTCAGAATTTTTTTCAGGGAGGAAGCACCAATTTTCGTTACTTTTCAAGCGTATTTTTTTTCGACAGATTTAATTTTCCACAACTTAAGTAACAAAAACGACCCTAGGGGGTCCGGGGGCATGCTCCCCGGAAAATTTTTTGAAAATTTGCATACTGCAATGGCGTTTTTAGTGCTTATTGAACAATTATTAAGGAAAGTTTGTCATATTTTTGGCCCCTAACTTTGAGTGCTTCACCAAATATGATGCATTTTATTCGCACAGTTTCGATTATGCGAGCTTAAGGCGACTAAGGCATATTGTTATGAAAGAGGTGTGAAATTATGAAAAAATTTTATCCAAAACATTGTTGAAAATGGCAGGTGGGGGATTGCATACGCAGCATATCCCACACCCCTGGATCCGCCCCTGTAGTAGTAGTAGTAGTAGTAGTAGTAGTAGCAGTAGTAGTAGTAGCAGTAGTAGTAGTAGTAGTAGTAGTAGTAGTAGTAGCAGTAGTAGTAGTAGTAGCAGTAGTAGTAGTGTTTTATTCAACGACCATCAAAGTACATAGAAACAACGCATATCACGACATTCGCCCGAAAAAAAGGTAACAGCGACAAAACGTTAACCGTTAAAGCATGCAATATACAACCCTACAATGAATTTAAAAAGTAAAAGAAAAAGCATGGTCACTGCACCTAAAGCATAATATAGGTTATGAGCCGAAAAGAAATCAAACAAAATTGTGTTATAAAGACAAACTTGGAGAAAGCAAGCAACACGTGCCAAGCATTTAGACAAATTTACACATTTCCCAAGCGAGGAGGGGCCAGGCCAAATTGCCATCACTTCAAAATTTCATAATTCACGTTTTACTCTAACAAGAAACTGCAAACATCAAACGCAACGCAATTAGGCCTAGTATGTAACAAATTTTGGTGGAAAAAAGTCAGTTGATTTGCTTCATTCCTATTAAGATTGTAGCTTTGTCAATTTGGAATACTTCAAACTTTGATCACGTTCCGATTTCTTCGACACTGATCTTCAACCCTTCAGAAATTTCTTAATCTGCAACATACAAAAGCAAACAGCAGAGAGAGGCCTTGATTGCACACGTATGATGAGCTTTAGAAACAATGGTAGCTACTTAAGAGACATTAAATGAGCTTTAGTCAGCTTGTTGAAAGATTTGAGTGATTTACTTTCTCTAACCGATATCGGGATAGCATTACAAGTACGTGGACCTCTATATTTCATTGATTGCTTGGTTAACTCTATGCGTCGGAATAGGGGAAATAGCTTTGATTGGCTTCTCGTATCATGTGTTTTTTCACTGATTGTGTTTTTATCTAACAATCCGTTAAAAACTATTGGCAGTTTATTATGCAAATACTTGTACATGAAATTAGCGGTTTTTAGTTCAGCCAATTGATTTATAGTCAGAATGCCGAGTTGCTGCATTGAATCTTTAACGCTCTCTCTTAAATCTAGTTTGAAAATTAACCGGACGAATTTATTCGCCGCACTTTGAAGTCTTTGCACCATTGTCTTATTTCCATTGCACCAAATTAATATACAATACTGAATGTGACTTTTGATCAACGAATTGTAAAGTGTAAACAGAATCTGCTTGTTCAAAAGGCTCTTAATTTTATTTACAACGCTGGTCGTTAATCTAATTTTTTGCATTAACACTTCCATATGCGGTTTCCATGATAGATGCTCATGAAGTATAATACCCAAAAACCTAACATTACTCACTCTCTTTAAAATATTATTACGCAATTTTAAACTCGGAAGATTTCTAGGCAGTTTGCTATTCAGAGTACGAAACACAATGTAATTCGTTTTGCTGATATTTAGTGACAACTTATTAGCCGTAAGCCAGTGATCTACATTAATCAGTTCCTCATTGGCCACTCGAAACAGTTGGTTATAACAATTATCACTAAAAAATAAGTTAGTATCATCTGCGAACATTATAGTTTTACCAGTTGAAATACACCTAGAAAAGTCATTAACGTATATCAAGAAAAGTAGTGGTCCTAAAATAAAACCTTGAGGAACACCACAATTTAATAATAATTTGTCAGATAGATGATCATTACACAAAACTTGTTGAAAGCGATTACTTGAATAGCTGGAAAACCAGTCTAAGGGCAGACCTCTTACACCATAATGTTGTAGTTTACGAAGTAAAATATTATGATCTATGGTATCAAAGGCTTTAGACAAATCTAGGAATACACCAATAACTTTTTTCTTCAAATGCATTAGTAATATTTTCAACTAGTAACGTGGCTGCGTGGCTGGTGGAATAATTTTTTCGAAAGCCAAACTGATTTTCATGAAAAAAATTTTGTCTGGTTAAGAAACTTAAAAGGCGCCAATATACTAACTTCTCTAAGATTTTTGAGAAAACTGGGAGCAAACTAATAGGTCTATAATTGTTCACGTCATGCCTTGCTCCTTTTTTGAAAACAGGTACAACTTTTGCAAGCTTGAATTTATTCAAAAATATACCGCTCCTTAAGGAGAGGTTAAATATGTGAGTTAGAATATATATAACATTATCGGGTGTTGATTTCCAAACTTTTGTTGGAATCCCATCCATACCACTGCTTGTTTTAGATTGCAATTCAGATATAATATTTTTTACTTCTCGTGGGGTAAAAGTAAATTGAATTTGGGGTAGCTGAAGGTAAATAATCTCCGAAGTGGTTTGGGGTAGAAGGTAATTTTTTGACCAGCTTGCTACCTACTTCAACAAAGTGAAGATTAAAGTGATTAGAAATGGATGAGCATCACTGGTCACCTCATTACCAATTTTAAGTGAAGTGCAGGATCCGGTTTTCACTTTCCCTAGAAGATTGTTTATAGCTTTCCATGTTTGTTTTAGGTTCCTTTTATGTTGCGGGAAAAGTGATGAATAATAACTGTCTTTTTTTATCTTCAGAGTGCGGAAATAACTGTTCCTAGCTTTGTTGTAGTTAACTTTAGCAATGAGAGTTTTCTTCTTAAGATATTTTTTAAACAATGTCTCTTTTTCTTGTAGAAGTATTTGCAAATCTTTATCAAACCAACTTTTGTTTTTAGCATAATTTTTAACAGCAGTCAAAGGAAAACAATTTTCAAAGACTCGGTTATACTCTTTGATGAAGCACGTGAATGACTCATCAACGTCACTTTAATTTAAGATCGGGTGTTCACCTATGTTTTCTAGCTCATGATAAAATTTAGACATAATATTATCATTTAAGCACCTAACTGTGGTGCAAGCAGAAGAATTATTCATACATAAATTAATACACATAAATATAGGAAGGTGGTCGGATATGGTATGCAGAAGAATATTAGATTTCACAGCATAACAAAAGGAGTTTGCCCATAATTGGTCTAATACAGTTGCAGTTGTATCGGTAATTTGAGTTGGTTTATTAATTACTGAGAAAAATGAGTGATTTAGCATTATTTCTGTAAACTCATAAACATGGGTATTTTCAGTAGTTTGGGCTAGATCATAGTTAAAGTCACCAAATATGTAACATTTTTCTTTTACATCTATTTTGATAAGACAATTTTGAAGTTTAATTCTAAATTTTTCATTAGACATAGCATCATTAGCTGGTGATCGATAAATGATTCCGCATAAAAATGATTCACCCTCCATTTTCAAATTTATAAAAAGTGATTCAAAAATTTTTTCATACATTTCCACTAATTTATCACAAATATTAAAGTGGAATTTATCTTTTACATAGAATGCAACTCCACCTCTTTTACAACTGTTACGACAATTTGATACGAAGTTATAGCCATTTAAGTTTTTATATGGGCCAGAGGATGATGGTTGTATCCATGTTTCTGTAAGTGAAATTACATCAGGTTTGCAGTTCATATTTGAAAGTAAGGCCTCAAGTTTGCTAAAATTAAGTGAGTTAACAATGGATCTTATGTTAAGGGACAATACTGTAAATGTATTCTTAAAGCTGTTGTTGGAAGTAATAGTTTGCACCTTGTGGGACTCAACATATTCTGTAAGGTTGGAGAGGTTGTCAGTATCACAATCAGGAATACTAAATTGCTTATTTTCACGATTGAAAAATAAGTTTAAATCAATAGCATTTAAAGCTACATTTGAAGTACTGTTACTAGCACTACTCGCGACAAGAACGTGATCCTTAGGGCGTAGTTTTAAAAATGTTCTAGCTTTATTCATTTCTTTAGTAGGTTTATGGTCATTACAATATGCAGGTTGACAATACATTTTATCTGTTACAGATGACAGCTGGCAAGTTTGTATGTTCTTTTGGCACGCATTGCATTCAATTGCTTTTGTTTTTGGCATAAAAATGGTAAGTAACACTTAAACACAAAAGTGAAGAAATAAAAAGGCAAAATAGAAAATGTATATTCATACAACAAAACACAAATCTGGTCTTGGAGGTCAGCTAAAAGTAGGGCCCGGCAGAATTAGTTTCAACAGTCTCGGTTTAATGGCAAAACCAAATGAGTTGCACAAAACATAGGGTCTCATCTAGAACATCTGGTTGCATAATAAGAAAAGATGGCCTCAGCGTAGGGGGGGGGGCATAATTCCCACATTTTTTTCAAAAGTATTTTTTTGGCAGAACTAATTTGAAGCTGATTGAGAAGCAAGAAAGGCTGCAGGGAGGTCCGGGGGCTTGCTTTTCCGGAAAATTTTTGAAAATCTGCATGCTGTATAGGCTAATGGCTATTTTAGCGCTTTTGAATAATTTCCAGGAAAATTTCTTTTATTTTTTGACCGTAATTCTGAGTACTTCGCCAAATATGATGGATTTTGTTCGCACATTTTCGATTTTGCGTGCTTATAAGGGGTAAGGCTTATCGCTATTGAAGAGGTTCGAAATTATGGAAAAACTGCATACCGGTACATCAAAAACATTTTGACATGGTCTAGCGGTACTACCGCGCGCAGGTGACAGATCCTACGTGACGGATTCGATTCGCGGCTGGAGACGATCGCATTTGACATATGTAACGATTGGCGGCTGACTCGAAAAGCGCAAGCTTACTTCGCAGTCTCCCTCAATTAGACCTACTGTTGATTTTTTTCATACCCCTCATCCTACCCCCCTGGATCCGCCCATGGCCATAAGCTACAGGAACCATCAAAAGAGTCTGGCATATTTCAGTCACTTGGCACCATTGATTTTGTTTTTTTACTGAAAGTCAGAGTCAAAGGGGGGGGGGGGGGGCATGGCACATTGCTCCCCTAAATACGCTTCTGAATGGCCTCAAATTTTTTGAGAGATGTTTTAAACCAGAAATACCAAAGGCAGTTAACGCCCGATTGTTGTAAGGAAGTGAAAGGAATGCTTTTTGGTGAAACTGGTAAAACAATATTTAAATGTTAGCGATTTAGTTCTTTTTTGAGCTTTAGTACATCATTTTTGCTTGAAATCGTGTAGCCTTTTTTCTGCGAAAGGTCTGAGGGGCCGAGGGCAGTTGCATGTACAGGAGCGGCAATGCCCTGTTTATAAAATTGCGTCATTGCTTCATTAAGCATAGGCTTAACGGAAAAGAACAAAATTTAGGAAACAACGCGACGTAATTCTTGTTATTATGACAATTATGAAACCAGATTATCAATGACAAAGTATTGAGCACTTCGAAATAAATATCAGAAAAAGTAGTAAGTATGACGTACGTCATTTAAGGCTCAATGGGGGATTGTAACTCCCAACCCCCCTCCCCCGTGGCTACGCCACTGCCATTGGCCTACCACAAAGCCCTCAACAGTCACATTTCACTAGTTTACTGCAAAGTCTAGTCTACACTGCAAATAAAATTGGGTAGAGCTCTTGGAAAAACTCCACTCAACCCAATTCATATTTGGGTAAAACACATTTTACCCAAAATATTTTGGGCATAAATCGATATGCCCAAAACATAACTTAAATAATTTTTTTGGATAAAAAAGATTTTGGGTAAACATGAAATTTTGTGGGCAAATACAATTTTTACCCAATTTTTTGGGGGGTAAACACACCTTCTACCCAATTGCGACTTTTTCGCTTTTGGGTAATTTTTTATACTTAACAAAATAATTTTGGGTATGTTTGAAAATTACCCAAACGTAAAAAATTTCGTTGCATTATTAAAAAATTTTACCCAACTTTATATTGAACCAAAAAAAAATTCACTCAAACATCCAAGTTCGAAATTCTGAAGAATATTTAGTGAATACGTAACTTTCACTGGTTTTTCCTTTGCTGTATGCAGCTGAAACCTATACCATATAACGTTATGCAGGTGATGAAGGCAGCAGTAGCGTGATGCAACTTTTCCTCAGGGTCATAAGAGTCAAGCAACCACCCTTATACCGACGGATAAATCAAAATCTAAACAGTGGACTTTTATTGTTACTCAGATATACGAAAACAAACAGCATTCATATGAATTCTCGATATACCCTGCTGCTGCTGCTTGGACTCCTGTAAGGTCAAAATTAATACATTTTGGAATAAAATGCAGTGAAGTTTCATCTAAAAACTGCGCATAAAGAAGGACTTTCTGTCTTTAAAATATCGTTTCAGATGTTGACATTTTGATAAATAATTGAGCGTTGCAGTTTCGAGGTGCTATAAAGGGGGAGTCTTATAACTTTCTTTGCCCTGAAAGATTGGCTTGGACCGAACAGGCGTGTTTAGAAAACCTGCTATCACTTGGCCACCTGCCATATTTGAGTGGCGTAGCCAAGGGTGGGAGGTACCGGGGCCATGCCCCCTTAAATTTTACGAAAACAGAAAAAAAAAAACGATGTTAAAACTAGCACTCACTTTGCTTACATTAAGCTATACAGCATTAGTCATAAACCCCTTCAAATATTTTTTGGCGACGCCACTACGACCTGTCTATTTCCTGAAGGTGCGCGAATCCTGTTAGGTGCCTTTCCCAACTGAACAAGTAAACTAACTGACTTGTTTTTTGCACGGTTGTTTCAATGCTCGACGTCAAACAAAGAAGTTGAATTACAGACCTCGAGTCTTACTAAGCTATTTTGGCTGTTAAAAGCTATTATCTGATATACTGTACGTGCATCTATTGGCCAATCAATTTAAAGTGATAGGCTCACCTATGCTGTGCAAGTAATAAAAGTTTTAGTGGGTAGTGTGCACTAATTTTTTCTCTGGACAACAGCCCCGGATCAAAAAAGGGAATTAATCTAACCTTATATAGGCTCAGTATACACGAACTTTCTGTCGCTTTTACTGTCGTCAGAAAAAGGCACTTGGTGCTTGGTGGAACTACTTTTTCTTTTTGTTGCATAGATTGATCTAAATATTATTAGATACGCTGTTTTCAGATAGGTCGGTAGCTGAGCAAATGCGCGTACACTAAAGATTATAGGCTAAAACATTGACTGTTAGAAAATTAAGCAACGCAGTAAAAAATTTGCAAGAGGGATGGTTGAAACTGAAGAACTTGAACGTTATGGAAAAAAATCTTAACAGCCATAATGTAATACAGTTCACAGCAGTTCCAAAGATTTCATCTTTGTTTATAGAATTTCTTGGCTGTTGCACAAACAAAGTGAGGTATAGACATTAACGTTTAGGCCCCAGAAAACGCTTTAGTAAAACGAAGTATGGAAATAAGTAACCAGATTATCGAAAAGCTCACTAGTGCAATATTCCCTTTAACATTCGCAACACCACCAGTACTGGTAGCGTATTTAGGGGGGCATTGAGCCATGCCCCCCCTCCCTTTTGACTCTGCCTTTTAGTAAACAAGAACAAAATTAATTGTGCCAAGTAACTGAAATATGCCATACTCTTTTGATGGTTTCTGTAGCTTAAGGCTAGGGACGGATCTAGGGGTAGGATGAGGGGTATGCATCCTCTACCAGCCATTTTCAAAGTTGTTTTGGATGTATACAATTTTTCCATAATTTCGAACCTCTTCGATAGCGATAAGCCTTACGCCTTGAGCACGCATAATTGAAAATGTGCGAACAAAATGCATTATATTTTGCGAAGCACTCAGATTAAGGTCAAACAATTTGAACAAAATTTGCCTGAAAATTATTCAAAACGCATTAAAATAACCATTAGAGCATGTAAATTTTCAAAAATTTTTCGAGGCAACATACTCCCGGACCCCCCTTGAGACTTTCTTGCTTCTCAATCAGCTTCAAATTTGTTTTGCCGAAAAAAATACTCTTGTAAAAAGTGTGGAAACTATGGCTCCCCCCTTTTAAAATTTCTCGCTACGCCACTGAACACATACCATTGGCCTTCAAGTTTACACCAATCTGAAAAGTCTCACGGCGCTAAAGAGAATAGATTACATTCGAAATACCTAACTATGTATAGGTAATAGAATAGCAATTGCAAAATATAGCTTCTTTTGCCAGCTTGAAAGCCATACTTTTGTGTGACAAATCATAGGCAATTCAAGATAAAATTGGACTACATTTGTTCATTTGCAGACAGTATTTTATTTTAATTTAAGAAAATATTTATTTGCAAAGAGCCTGTACACTGATCACTGCATGCAGCGAAAATAAAACTAAATTTTAAAAAATATTGGGTATAGAGTACCCAATATGACGCATTTTCAAAAATGCCACTAATGAAATATTATTATGATTCTTTGTTTTATATACAAATCGGAACATGAACAGTAGTAGAACATCAAAATCGCTTCGTGTGATATCCTCCGTATGAAATGCAATGGTAAGTATAGGCGTTAACTAGACCCTGTAGCATAACACACTAACTCATCCAGTACTCTGCAAATGAGCGATGATGGCAGCAAGAACAATTTTTGGGTTTTCGTTGCCTAAAAACATTCGGGTAGAGAAAACCCAATAAAATTAATTGGGCTCTTGACTTGGGCTAAAATAGCCCAACGCATGATGGTTAGTAGTCAGTCAGTATACTCCATTTGGGTAATCTGCACCCAACTTAAAAAATTGGGTTTCTCAACGTTAATACCCAAAATGTTTACCCAAAAAAATACCCAATTTTATTTGCAGTGTAACAGAAGAGAGTAATGAAGCGTAGCTAGATAGGGCATAAAAACAGTTTGCCACGTTTCAAAAATATGAGAGTTATGTAAGTAAAGTAAACATAGGGGGCGGAACCGGGCCTGGCCCCCCCACTTTTTTTTCAGGGGGGCTCTGATTTACGCGTTTATTTTTGCAATATTGCCTCTGCATGAATGTATTTGAAACTTAATAGGCCTACCATAAAAATTATAACCCAGGAAAGAGCTTAAATTCAGACATGTCTTCTTAATATTTTTATTTGTCGGGTGGGGGGAACAGAAACTAGAAGCAAGAACCGTGGATCTGAAGCCCACATAAATTGGACATGTCACATGTGGACAGGCTAAATAATGTAAATATGGATTGTAGGCATAGGGTCGGATTTACGTATAGGCTAAGCAGGCTGAAACCTAGGGCCTCGGTGAAAATGGGGAGCGTTATCACGAACAATGAAAACTTTTTTTCTCTTCAACGATACTTTCAGTGGAAAACAGAACATCTGAGGACGTGTATACCTTTTTTGTTGCTCTTCTTTATACCGATATTTCTAGTGAAAACAGGACATCTGAGGACGTGAAGACCAATTTTTTTTCTTTTCCAATCAGTGTGATCAAATAGCCTATAGGGCCTCTCATTGTCTAAATCCGGCTTTCAGTAGCGTATTAAGGAGCGGGACCATTATGCCATGCTCCCCCCTTTTGACTCTGCCTTTTAATAAACAAAAACAATACTAATAGTGCCAAGTGACTGAAATATGCCAGATTCTTTTGATGGTTTCTGTAGCTTAAAGCCATTGGCCAGGGGCGGATCCATAGGGGTAGGGTGAGGAATATGAATCCTCTCACCAGCCATTTTCAAAAATTTTTTTGTATAATTTTGAAACTATTTGATAGCTATAAGCCTACGCCTTAAGTACGCATAATTAAAAATGTGCGAACAAAATGTATCATATTTGGCGAAGCACTCAGAATGAGGGTCAAAATTTTTTAACACAATTTTCCTGAAAATTATTTAAAAAGCACTAGTATACTATCTTGTATTGTAGATAACAAACGAATACAAATTGGAATGTTTATTTTAACAAAACGAATCTGTAACTATCTGTTACTTCTAGTTAACCGTTACTTTTTAACGAATGATTACTATTCGCCCATCTCTACTAAAATAGCCATTCACAAAAATATCGAATCGAAAATAATGACCTTTCGGTTTTTGAGTCTAGCTGCCACCTGTCTACCACTTTATAAGGTGGAATCATAGAAAAATGTAATCATTAAAAAAAACGATGGTTGTTGTTGTTGTTGAATCTCCACACCGTCCCTTTCAAGGCCGAACGTCAAGCGGGGAAAGCTGTGAATATCAATGTTTAAGTCATTGGTTTGACCCGACTCAGAATCAAACCCAATGTTTACTGCTACAGATGCAGACGCTCTATCCACTTCGCCATCTGAGCAGTTAAATCTAATGAAAATCTATCTCATGAAAACGATTCTCATTTTTTACACATGTACATCTGAACATGTAAGCAAGTTTTAAAAACAACGATGCAGACGTTTCGACTCAAGACTAGAGACGTTGGCATAAACACTACTTGTGGGCCCAAACGGGCTCTAGACAATTTAGTGTTTGCTTGGGTATTTTCAAGACAGTTAATTGCGTCGAATTTTGACAATATTATTTGCGGCATTGTACTATATAAGCTTTTCAAAGACAATATAAAATGGATCAAGCAAGTTAGAAAATTTTACGCTGTTGACAGCGTAAAATCTGGGCGTCCAATCTCATTTTTTACTTTAATTTTCATATCATGTACAACATCAAACATTTCGACTAATTGTTGTTTCCTGTAAATAGCTGTAATAATTAGTCAGACTAGAAATAATGATTAGACTACCGGCAATTTGTGACAACTGCTCGCAGAAAAATTCTTTTTTATGTTGCAGTGGCATATGACTTTATGCACAGACGGAAGGTTGTGGCACCGCAGCCATCCCTGCGTCATCACTCCTTTATCAATGGGTAGCTAGCCTTGAAAAATGCTTTTTGAGTAAGTCATTTTTATTCTAGTAAATGATCCCCAACCTGCCAGACAAAAACTGTCTTAATCTCTTTCTCAAATAACATTTTTCAAAGCTAACCCAAAAAGTGTTTTTCAAGACTGCCCATCGATATAAGGGTCAAGACGCCGATACTACAGGTCTACTTAAATCTAAACTGTGTACTTTATTGTGTGGACTTCTCATGTTACTGGCTTAGCGTGGTTGGTATGGCGCTGAATCTAATTTCTGCTGCATTATTTAATTCCATTGAATTAGTCATATTTACATTTTATAAGCTCCAGAATATTGTATTGAGAATTAAAAAGGTAATATTGCATTTTATGAAGAGTACAGTTTTCATGAATATGCAGTTCTGCAAAAGATGCAAGCGCAGTAGGCAAGCAAAATTCTATTTCATATCTTTTCCGTCAAAATCGATTGTGGCCTAGTGACGTTGGCAATACGCATCTAAAGATTTTAAAGCCTTTTTAATCGCTTTAGCAAAAACTTGTTAATTGCTGCGAAATTGCCCCCCCCCCAGTAAAAACTTCTTAAAAATGGCCTGCAATGGAGGGTTGTAACCCCCAACCCCCGTGGCTTCGCCACTGTAGAGCCATAACCTAGTGAAAGAGATATGGCACTGTTCAGTAGGTCTTGGCAAAACGTATTTATTGAGTAAATTATTTAGCTTAGCCTACTGCTGGCCGACTCGGGTGTCATGCTCTTTCTTCTAAAAAAGTCGTGACTGAAATTAGAATCCTTGAATTTACCGGTTGCGCACATGAAATCAGTTTCCCTTGGCCTTGTCAAAAAGTCGTAAAATTATTTCTAGTCCGAGAATGAAAGTATAAGATCATTATTAATTGTTGCAAAAGCGACTTCAACATAGTCAAGATGTAGGCTTACAAAAGCAAATTAATACAGGTCTAGAATTGTTAAAATGTTGGCGTTGCCACAGTTTCTGAATATTTTTGTTATATTTTAAGTAATGTAAAGAGTGAGTTGCTGATTTAATTGCACATTAACCTACTGGTGTTGCACATCAAACAAAAAGTCAAAAAATGGAAGAAAGAGTGCCTGAAGCAAAAGGACCAAGACGACAAGAAGGACCACCAAAGAAAAAAACTTGCATCATTATCGGCATTGTGATATTTGGAATTTGGTTCTTCAAATGCATCACAATGTATCTCGATTTCAGAATGAAACGATATGAATCGACCCTAACTTCTCTATTTTTCTGGGTTTGGTTTGGATTGATAAATTTTATCACTTTAGCGGTGAACCTGTATGACAAATGCATAGTACTATTGGACAGAGATTTTTGGCGCATTCCAGAAAAATATCTGCATTTTGCATCATTTTTGGGAGGAGCACCCGCGACAGCTATGGCAATGCTTGTCATAAACCATAAGTCAATAAAGCTTAGCTACCAAGTTACTTACATGAAAACATGTTTCTTTCATATTTGTTTGGTACTTTGTTTATTTGTTTTGATCTAATTGCTTTTGAAACCGATTAAAACTGCATACTGTACAATAAATAAGCATAATCAGGTTTTTCAAGCTCTCATAAAAAAGCGACTTGCGGCGACGCGCCGCGCGCCAAGCCACTTGCCATTGAAATAAATCAAACAATATAAAATAAACAAAACGCAAAACAATGTTGCGAGCGGGTAAACTTCTTTCTTTTTTTCTGTTCATAAATGGTTGAACACTTTTATGACTTTTGTGATTTCAAGGTTTTGCATTGTGTACGGTCGCTTGTAAAGTGTTTTGTCAAAAATTGTCAATAGCATGCTTATATACAGTATGTTTAAATCGTGGTGTCAGGTGAATAACAATTACATTTCGATTTGAAAATTCACGTTTTTTGTGTATAATTGTAGTTTTGTTTTGAATTGGATGTTGTTCCACTTCTTACTTTGTTCAGTGATGTCGCCTACGTGTTAATTTCTATCGATCTATATTTTTCAGACCTGTTTATCCTTGCGTGTGTGAGTGTGTGTGAAGGGGGAGGGGGCAGCTGTTCAAGTTGGAGCTTAAAGCGTCTCGATCTTCTGAGGCATAGGGTAGATGCTCTGGTGGAAAGCCATAACGAGACCAACAAAGATCTTCAACGGAGTCTTGCCATGCAGTTCTGGGACGGCTTTCAGGCCTTTGACCCACCGGTTAGATCGACAGCTGAGAGGGTTTAGCTTACCCCATAGGTGGCGGAAGCGGGGAACCGGAGGGGGCCTGGCTACCCCACTTTTTTTTTCAGGAGTGCCCTAATTTACGCGTTTATTTCTACAATAATAACTTTGCATGAATGTATTTGAAACTTAATAGTCCTACCATTGAAATTGAAACCCAGGAAATAGATTAAATCCAGAGATGTTTTCTTTGAAATTTTGTTTTTGGGGTGATGGGAACAGAAAAAGTGTAATCTTCTTATAGCAAAAAAATTAACTTGCAACTTGTAAATGTCAAATTGAACATGTTAACGTATAAAAGGCAAACCAGCGATTGGTAGGATCTAAGCCAGGGGTCTTCAACTTTTCAACCATGGCCCCCCAAAAGGAACCACAAAGCACAGATGGTAGGAAAAATTAATGAATCATAACAGATCGAGACTTTTAAACTTACGCACTATAGGGGCCACGGTCTTTTAAAGGTAGTCTACAACCGGGCTGCGAACTCGAACTTGAACTCGAACTCGAAAGAACTCGATCATTTTGCCGAACTTGAATTCGAACCCGAAAAAATGTTTTTTTTGAACTCGAACTTGAAATCGAATAAAACTGTTCGAGTTCATTAAAAAGATATTTAAATTGTTGAAAAGAAATAAAAGATCACTACGAAATATAGTTTGTTGTTCAATTGTGACTACAACACTGACATAGGCGCGGGAAGTGGGGTGCCAGGGGGGGCTCAAGCCCCCCCTGAACTTTTTTAGCCCCCCCTGAACCATTTGAGCCCCCCCTGACAATTAAAACAATTATGCACTGAGTGCGACGTGATTAATGCTCGCAACGTACATACGTAATGAAGCAAATATTTTTTAAAGTGCTTTTAACCAACGAAGAATCACTATTCTTTTAAAAATCAGTCAGTTATTATTCACTTGGTCAACGTAAAATTTGGTAAAATTTTCAATGCTTGCAGTTCATTTTTAACCGTGTTTTATATCAGCGTTTGCAAACCTTTACAGCAGTCATGGACGATGGCCCAGTAAAAGTATAATGACTGTCAATTCTTGTAGCTGCCAAACACTTTACGCCAAACTACTCTGAATGCTCGAATGAAAGTCGCTACTGATCATGGGAATTACGTAAATCGTAAACGAAAATGCGGTGAAGAGCAAAAAAACGGTCCTCAATCCTTCAGATGTTCCGAATTCCACCAAAATTTTTGTGAAAAGCTAAAAAAAAGGTCTTCACGGCCCGGACGCGTTACATGAACTGGAAATGTTGGTGGCCAACCTGATTTGTGTACATGCCAAATTGACCCGCGATCGACAGCCAAGCATCCAAAGATCGACCGGTACATCGCGATCGACTGGTTGGGCACCCCTAATTAAGCTTATATGAGCTGGTGCAAGTTCTCTTCTGGTTGAGTTTTTTAATGGTTTTGAATTTTTTCTACCAACCCAATGAAGCGGCTAAATCACTACTAAACTGGCACCGATGATCAGTAGGCTACTCGATTTGAGGGGGATGCCATCCCCCCTGAAAACAACACCATCCCCCCATAAAACATTTTAGCGTAAACCGTTCCCTTACAACTATAATAACCATCTCTTTTTAGGTCTGCATGAAAAGTTGTAGCCTACCACCCCCATAAATGTTTTCACAACTCGAGCACTGCCGATGATTGTTACTAAAATTGAGCTAGTACGCCTACCTAAATACCTATATCTACACATCTCATTATGTTAAAAAATGGTTCAGTGCTTTATTTTGATTGTGTGTTTTTTGTTATTTTTAAACCTCAAAGGGGCATTGTTTGTTGCATGTAACTCTGATCAGCAAAGCAAAAGTTAGATCGGGCAAATTTTGTTTGCCTACTTTTTGGTTTTGTGATTGAGGTATTTGCATTTTACAAATACATGAGTAGTAATTCGAGCATGGTTAGAAAAGCCTAATGGTAGTAAGCAATCTTGTTTTCCATGATGAAAGATTATCCTGAAAAAATTCCGGTCACTTGAGCGGCATGCAATTGATGTCTATCAAAATAGGTCTGCTGAGTGTCCTGCTCTTAAAAACGTGCGTTCGAAAAAAGGGGGGTCTGGGGGGCTTCGCCCCCCAGACGTTGACACGATCTTACTATTTTGAGCCCCCCCTGTCTAAAAAACGTTCCCGCGCCACTGAACACTGTCAACTTTGATGGTACTAAACAGCTGATGTATAGTCTTGAACAGTGGTTCTCAAACTGAGGACCGCGGTCCCCTTGGGGTCCGCTAAGCAGTTTCAGGGGGACCGCAAATAGGTCGCGGATTTCTGATGAATCATCTCGATGAATTGTGCTTATAAATTAGTGAATGTTACTTGCTTCATTTCTCGCTCTAAATACGCCAAATAACGCCACTGATGGAACGTTTTCTCTATTTTTTGCCAATAATAAGAATTTTTCGATTTACTCAAATTTGCTGTTTGGGAGGTATTGTAGGCCTGCTATATGCCGCCCGCATAAATTTTGAATATAAGGCCCTTGCGCTGAAAAGTTGGCTCACTCCTGGCCAAACGGGACGTGTACAACTGCACATTAGTTCATTACGCGCCCAAATAAGCGTAACCACCAACCACTCACTCGTTGCTATATCAGTAGGCTTATCTGTATCACATTCAAAAATTTGGTTGGTGACCTTATAGATAACGACGTCACATTTTCCCCCCAATATTTTTTCTGCGAGCGCCCCTGTTCTTATAGTTACCCCTAAACCGATTTTTGAATCTGACCCTGAAACAGGCTCGTAAACTTATGTGACAGACCGTTCTGTGATGTGACAACGAGCCCACACAATTGAAACGTACGCAATAAACGACGTAAAGGAAGTGAGGTCATGTATAGTACACCAATAAAATAAAATATTGGACGGGGTTAGTCGGTACTACTGCATTGCAATTAGTAATTTGGGCTATCTGTTCAAGTAAACGCTGAAGCTAGATACTTTAGATTAATCATCAGACTAATGGAAGCAAATGGTTAAAAAAAGGATAACGTTTGGCGGCAAAAAAGTCGCGTCCCATCATCGGAAACGGAATGATTACCCTGTCCACTTGTCCAATTTGAGTACAGTAGTTTCAAAGGACTACGGGCTCTCTTTGTCAAAACTAAATTCTTACGATTGATTATGATGCAGAATGCCCGTGGGCCTACGTAACCATTTTAACTTTACTTGTGGATTGGGCATATTTAGCGAAGGCAGAATGGAGCATGCAAGAAGTACAAAACAACTGTCATGTTGTAACCTGTAAAATGCAGTTGGGAGAAAGTTTGAGTATTTTTAATGGAAAGCATCGTAATAGAAAAAGGAACTAGCCACACTTCATGCAAAGTTATTGCGAGGCTTTTGTAAATCGCTAAGCAGCGGCCCACTCATTTCAGTACTCTCTGGCTGATTTTCTTGAACTTTTAAGTCGTGGAAAAATTTAAGAAAAATGTAGGGCCCCAAACTAAAAAAAAAGTTATCTTCTTCTTCTTTATAAACTTTTTGATTATAAGATGCCGGTTTTCATTTTTAGATATCCCAAATCGGGCTCAGCGCCTTCAAAATTTTGTCAAAGTTCTTTCATTGTTTTATAGTGTTTTAACTGTTACAGGATAACTTTATTCGCGAGATAAAAATTTTGTACCGCTTATTTCTCACGCTGTCACACTTGGTCTGCTTCTATTCTCATTCATTATCCGAACAACAAACAAAAAAGATGTACGGTCCTAATCACGAAGAAAGACACTACCGCCAAGAGAAGCAAGAAAACAAAGACGCTTGCATGAAAATGGGGACAGTTATATTTGTTATCTGGCTTCTAGGGAGTTTTCTAGAGCAAATGGTCAACTTAGTGAAGTATAGAACCACCAGCATATCGTACATATGGATGTATTTTATGGTGGTCAATCTTATTACTTTTGCTGTAAACTTAGCTGATAAAATGATAGCCAAATATACATTTGACATGAATCGAGTTCCAGAAGACACTTTACACGTGTTATCATTTATTGGGGGAGCATCGGCCACAAGTTTGGCAATGACACTAATCAATCACAAGTCATCGAAAATTAGTTACCAAAATAAGTATATGGTAGTATGTTGTATTCATACTCTTTTTGTAATTGTTTTAAGTGTTATATGGCTTTGCGGTCTCACTCGGGTCTAATTGGTAAGTGAAAAGCATTGGTAATCAGTGGCGTAGCGAGAAATTTAAAAAGGGGGGGGGGGAGGGCGTAATTTTCACATTTGTTTCAAGCGTTTTTTTTTTTTTTTTGGACAGAACAAATTTGAAGCTGATTGAGAAACAAGAAAAGCTCTAGGAAGGTCCAGACTCCAGGGGCATGTTACCCTGGAAATTTTTGAAAATTTACATGCTGTAGCGGCTATTTTAGTGTTTTTTGAATAATTTTCACGCAAATATTGTTTAACTTTTTTGACCCTAATTTTGAGTGCTTCGCCAAATATGATGCATTTTGTTCGCACATTTTCGATTATGCGTACCCAAGGCGAGAGGTTTATTACGAATAGGTTCGAAATTACGGAAAATTTGTAGAAACATTTTTGGAAAAGGCTGGTGGGAGAATGCATACCTCTCATGCTACCCCTCAGGATCCACTCCTGGCCATAATCTACGGAAACCATCAAAAGAGTCTGGTATATTTCAGTCACTTGGCACCATTAGTTTTGTTCATTTTTACTAAGAGGCCAAGTCAAAAGGGGGCATGGCACAATGCTCCCCCCTAAATACGCTTCTGTTGGTAATACTTACTGCGAGGGCTGAGAGCCCGAAAGCTGTTGTCCTGCTTTATGGAATATTTTGTGCTCCATATTATTTAAAAAAAGTTTATTTTACTTCCACGCTTTTTCGTATGAACAAAACAAAAAAAAATTGACAAATAATCATGCTTGTTGCTTTTGATTAACTAAACATGTCATTCGTTTTTTTGTTATGTATACGTTACGATGTGCTTTCGTGTAACTGCATTTTTTTAATAAAAAAATAGCCATATCTTTAATGTTCCAACATGATTATTTTGGATTAAGCTTGTGAGCACTATGCGGAATCGGCGTGGTGGTTCAAGGCATCGTTGTCGGCGCGCAGGTTTGGGATTCGATTTCCGGGATGATCAAATTGTTGCCAACCGCTGCGACGTTTCTTTAGAGCTGCGTTGCCCTGGTGCTAAGCCGCGGAGACGGACCCCGCCCATGCCTCGAGTATAGCGAAGAATTGATTTTTTTGAAAGCTGAATCTGAATAGCTGAATCTGAATAACTACAGCAGGGTTTCTCAAGCCATGGCTCGCGACTCAAATATGGGTCGCCAAGGCTGTATAAATGGGTCGCTGACACTTATAGTAGAGGGCTCAAGTGCATTGCTTATATTTGAGTAGTACATAGGTATAATTTTCTAGATTTTGTGTTCATGAAAGTTCAACCAGTGTCCGCACGTCACCTGACATTGATGGGTTGTTTGTGACCAGTCCATTATGTCGCAATAATTTCTGTGTTTTATTGTCTATTTTGTCCTGGTTCGTGTGAAATTTTGTCGAATAATCAGGGGAGAGTGAAGTGAAAAATTATTATTTGAGTAAAAATGCCAAAAAATAAAACAATCTCAACATTCTTTGTAAAATTTTTGAAATTAACAAGATAGCTGCGATTGAAGTGATCATTAACTTCAAGTCAAAATTGGACTTGTGGTCTTGCTTTTCCTGGCCTTTTGCAAGTACATAATTGTTTTACTTACAAAATGATAGCTCTTCGAAAACAAATCAAGAAGCCTTGATCTAAAAACTTGTTGCGGTAAAACGTTCTATTTTTTGTATGTATTTATTATTTAATTTGTTTTTGTATGCTCTTGTTCTTGCGTATGGTGTTTTGAAACAAATTTGGATCGCGTCACAAAAAAGTTGAGAAACATTGGCCTACAGTACTGTCAAGCATAAAAAATCAAACGCTCACGTTTAAAAGTGGAAAAACTGATGTAATTGATGCGCAAATTAGTCTTTATCAAACCATACTTCTACATGTGGGCCAGAAACTTATCTTTTAGAGCTGTACGCAAATGGCGTCTATTTGATATGCAAGAACGATCCGGCAACAATAAACGCAATTTCAAGAGTTTTTTGTGTTATTAATAAAGTAGATTCATTAAAATGAAACAAAAACATAAATTGACGGTTCGGTGTGTATTTAGCTTTTTGTGAAGCTCACTGAACCAGAGTTGCACACGAGGCGACTTGTATTTTTGTGTAGTTACATGCTTATCCTCCTATCCCAAGAAAGCAATCAAAGCGCTATAACAAGCTCGCTTAAGAGTTACCGTCCACCAGTTTATTGCTCTAAGATGGAAAAAATTCCGTTAAGTGCCTTTCCGAACGCCGCAAAAACTAAACGTGCCGACTTGTTCTCGACACTGTTCCTTTAATGGTGAGCATCAAGCGGGAACCTTTCCTATCAATTTTAAGTTATCTTTTTGACCGGACTCAGAATCAAATCAGAGTCCATAGCTCCAGAGACAGACGCTTTCACCACTCGGCAATCTGAGTTGTTAAAAGATTTATTTCAGGCTGCAGGTTAGCTCAGTTGTTATGACATTGCTATCGGTGCGGAAGGTCATGGGTTCGATTCTCAGGTCGATTGAATCAGACACAGTGTCACCAACGCTTTCCACCGCTGTGACGTTACTACGGAGCTGTGTCGCCCAGGCGCTAAGCCGCGGGGATGGGCCACGCCACTCGTTACACGCTTCGGCTCAACACCGAGAGTATAATAAAAATTTGATTTTTTTATTAGATTTGGAATGGAACCAAATGGTAGACTGCGCAGCGAGCAAATGAAGACATATATTTCCTGATGTGCTGAAGAGGCGGAACATAGAAACTCTGACGTTAATGTGGCACATAAAAGCACAAGAACCATAAACTTGCGTGCGTGTTTGCTTTTGTAGGGTTAACTGCTAATTGGTCATAATTGATTGGCCTGACAATCACCTTCATAGACTAATGTGTGGGATACGTTATGCGATGACAGACGAATATTGAGTCTTGCCTGCCCACGCATGGGGGAAATGATGAGAGATACTGGACTTTCAAAGTTGGTTAGTAGGCTTATCAGTAGTAAATATTGATTACAACAAATCAGTTAATTTCGGCACCGTAAACAGCAGCCTTCTTGATCATTTATCAGTAAAAGTGTAGAAGAATGAAAGTTTGAGCTATTACGAAGAGGAAACTTAAAACATAGAAACTGCTAAGAAAAGAAATTTGCAAGGGACAAATTAATGTTTCGACTATAACCAAAGTCTCGTCAGCCTTGCTACGCACAGCCAATCCAGGCTAAACTCATTCCAGACTGTAAAGACTCTTTTTTGCATTGCTTTACCTGGACATCTCGACTTCATCTCTTTTCTAGGTTGTGCCCTATTTTTGGCAGGCGACTGGCCCCAAACAACGATACCCAATGAAAGAGCCTATAACTACTTACCCACAGCGGAGTTACCGGTAGCCTAACTAGCCCACATCACTAGAAGCCCCCATGGCAACCCACTCATTTGCAACTGCAGACGCGTTTCGACCTTATTATGTCCAGGTAAAGCAATGCAAAAAAGAGTCTTTACAGTCTGGAATGAGTTTAGCCTGGATTGGCTGTGCGTAGCAAGGCTGACGAGACTTTTGTTATAGTCGAATGCTAAGAAAAGGTTTCTACTTGTCGCATTCCAATTTTGAAGTACTGTATTTTTTTTTAAAGCGGCATTTCTATTTTGTGAACCAAGCCAATTTCACCCAAACAGCTGGGATTTATTATCTTAGCTCAACGGTGTGCAATTTGTGGCCGTCAGTGAAATTTCGTGTGGCCCGTACGATGTAGCAGCAGATGCTGGCGTATATTAGCGGAAAACCGAAAAAAATGCGAAAACATAATTATTTGTCGACAGGGTCTGTGAGACTTAATTCGAGAAGTCTGACAGAAACGCAATTTAAGGGTGACATGCACCAAAGTGGTTTATCCTCAGATTAGTCTTATCCACGGTTTATTTTCGGATTTACCCTAATTTGGTCTGCACCAAGCGTGATTAAGTGAAAGCGCGATTGAGTTATTTGTATTCTTAACTATATCCACCTGATGAGCCCCAAGTGGGGCAAAACCGATTGTGGATTGGTATTTCAATTCAAACTACTTCCATATTTGTAGTGATTTTCATCTTTTTTTATTTTTATCTTATTTGGCATTTTTTTCAAATTTTGTTTTTTCCTACTTGTTTGTTCTCTTTATTTCCTATAGTGGTATTTGATTACAAGATTCTCCTAAAATTTTAGTCTCATAAACTAGATTCCAATTGTACATCATTTACGATTTTGTCGAACTAAAACGAGAATTAAATAAAGGTTAAAATCTAATCTGCAGCTTTTGGTGGTTAAACCATGGATTGCTTTTACCCATTTGTAAACAGGTACGTGCGACCCTGTGTTATATGCTGACCTAGGTTAGCTTCCGTTAAACAAATTAAGTCGATTCATCATTGATGTCATAACAATCATTCGTAGCCTATTGTTTTTCATTCATATTGTAGTGCAGAGCTTCCCAAACTGGGGGTCGCGACCCCGCGAGGGGTCGCGTAACAAACTTCAGGGGTCGCAGGAAGTACACATTTGTACAAATTTTCGGCAAAGTATTTGCGTATTCAGTGTTACGCAATTGCGTAGCATGCTGTTGTGATTTTTAAAACTTTTAAAACTGGTGCAATTGCGCAAACAGCATTCTTAACTTAGGCCTAGCTGTAGATTTTGGCCTATCTCTAAGCTAAATACGAAATGGTGAGGTAGCGGTTGAATGTTGTAGTTCTCTGTATAACTATGAACTGTTTTGTTTCGTCACTTTGGTATCAAGTGACAAAGCTGGATGTATCTTTTTGTTTCTTCGCTTCGGTTGGCGACGCCATGTAGAACTCTGCTGGCAAGAGGCTATAGTACCGGTAACTAAAAACTATTTAAACAATGGATAGCTGGTTAATCAATGGTTAGCATTAAAGCCGAATATCCATCATCATCGGCCTCGGCAGTAACCGCACTCCGGCCGTTTGTCTCGACGTGTCTGTGCGAGTCTGCATGTTCAACGTTGACGGCAAAACATCGTTCCTGCATAAGCAACATTGAAACCGCCGTGAGACCGGCATTAACAAATATTGAGCCGCGGCTGGATTAGGCTTGTAGGAGAAAGCAATTGCACCCATCACATTACATAAATGTGTTTGCTTTTTTTGTTTCTAATAAGCTATTTAAGTATAAACCAGTAGGCATTGTAGGCATCCACAGCTCAAATGGCCGAGAGGTAAGAACGTCTACCTCTGAATCTGTGGACTTGGGTTTAATTCCGAGTCGGGTCAAACCAATGACTTTAAAATTGGTATTCACAGCTTCCCTGCTTGACGCTCAGCAATAAAGGGACAGTGTGAAGAACAAGCCGGCAAGTTTACTTGTTGTGTCGGTGGGACAGGCACTTAGCGGGATTACCCCATGTTGATGGGTAAACAGATGGCTGGCAACTCCTGAGCGAGCTCGTATAGCGCATTGATTGCTTTCTCGTGATAGGAGGATAAATATGCCACAAAAGTAAAATAAATAAATAATTGAGTAGCGGTAACTTGTTTTTAGTTTTAGCCTTTCAATAATTATCACAAATGCATATTTCGCACTGTTTGTGATTTTTGCTGTAAAGGGTCGCGAAAAATTTTGGAAGATTAAAAGGGGTTGCGAGCGAAAAAGTTTGGGAAGTCCTGTTGTAGTGGACAAGAACCGGTAAACCTTATTATCGCAAAGCGATGATTGTAGCCTGTAAATTGCGCTACGATTATTTGATCTTTGCGAAGTTTTCATTGTTTGGCGAATACTGAACCTGGCTACTACTACTACATTACTACTACTCAGAGATGGGCAGTATCGAGATACTTGTATCGGCGATACGTATCGAGCGATACTTTTGTATCGATATCGGTATCGATTAAGTGTTTCACTACAGTATCGCGTATCGGTATCGATTAAGCATGTTTTTGTGCATCTCCGATACAAGTATCTCGATACTGTTTTTGAGCAAGATCAATCTTACCAGGTGTTGACTGCGTGTTCATTTACGGTTTCTGAAGAATGTGAAATAAAACTAAATTCCCTCATTGATTTAAAGAGACGTACTGTCCGCAAATTTCTCTTATCACTAGCCTATTTGCAATTGTTTCGTATCGCCATTGAATGACGTTAATAGTGAAACTATAACATGTCCCAATTAACAGCTCAGATGGCCGAGTGGTAAGAGCGTCCGCCTCGAGAGCTGTAGATTGGGTTTTGATTCCGAGTCGGGTCAAACCAATGACTTTAAAATTGGTGTTCACAGCCTTCTGTTTGACGCTCAGCATTAAAGGGACAGTGTAGAGAGCAAGCCGACAAGTTTACTTGTGCCATTGGCAAAGGCACTTAGCGGGATTCCCCCTTCTTGGTGAGGTAGACACAGCGATGGCGGAAGCATTTCTAAAGTGGGCGGGCCCAAAACCTATGAACAGATTTTCTTCACCTATAACCAAGGGCGGCAGGGGCTTAGCGAGAAATTTTAAAAGGGGGAGGGGGGCATAATTTCCACATTTTTTGTCAAGCGTATTTTTTCGGCAGAACTAATTTGAAGCTGATTAAGAAACAAGAAAAACTCAAGAGGGGGTCCGGGGGCATGCTCCCCCGGAATATTTTTAAAAATTTACACGCTGTAACGGCTATTTTAGTGTCTTTTAAATAATTTTCAGGCAAATTGTGTTTAAATTCTTAAACCTTAATTCTGAGTGCTTCGCTAAATATGATACATTTTGATCGCACATTTTTAATTATGCGTGCTTAAGGCGTAAGGCATATAGCTATTGAATAGGTTCGAAATTAGAGAAAAATTGTATACATCAAAAACATTTTTGAAAATGGCTGGTGGGAGGATGCATATTCCTCACCCTACCCCTCTGGATTTGCCCCTGGCCATAAGATACAGAAACCATCAAAAGAATCTGGCATATTTCAGTCACTTGGCACTATTAGTATTGTTCTTTCTACTAAAAGGCAAAGTCAAAAGGGGAAGAGGCATGGCGCAATGGCCCCGCCCCTAAATACGCTCCTGAAGGCCGGATTTAGACAATGAGAGGCCCTAGGCTATTTGATCACACTGATTGGAAGAGCAAAAATATAGGTCTTCACGTCCTCAGATGTCCTGTTTTCACTGAAAATATCGGTATAGTGAAGAGCAAAAAAAGGTATACAAGTCCTCAGATGCTCTTTTCTCCACTGAAAGTATCAATGAAGTGAAAAAAAGGTCTTGATTGTTCGCGATGAGGCCCCCTATTTTCTCGGAGGCCCTAGGTTTCAGCCTGCTTAGCCTATGCGTAAATCCGGCCCTATGCCTGAGATCCATATTTAGCCTGTCCACATGTGACATGTCCAATTTATATGGGCTTCAGACCCACGGTTCTTGCTTCTAGTTTCTGTTCCCCCCACCCCACAAACAGAACTTTAAAGAAGACACGTCTGGATTTAAGCTCTTTCTTGGGTTTTAATTTCGATGGGAGACCCATTAAGTTTCAAATACATTTATGCAGACTCAATATTGTAGAAACAAACGCTTAATACATTTATACATTTATGCAGACTCAATATCGTAGAACCAATCAGGGCCCCCCAGGGTCCCTCTTGAAAAAAAGCGGGGGGGGTCTGGGCCCCCCCGGTTACGCCACGTATGGGTAGACAGATGGCTGGCAGCTCCTAAGCAAGCCCGTATAGCGCATTGATCGCTTTCTCGTGATAGGAAGATAAATATGCAACAAAATAAAAATAGGTGATATTTTTACGTTTTGCAATTGTCCGCAGAGTGCAAACTAGCAGCAGTTTTTTTAATTCATTTGTAAACCAATTTTTTTAATTGATTTTTTTCCTGATATTGTATCGAGATACTTGTATCGGCGATACGAGTATCAATATCGGTATCAATTTAACACCTCCTCAAATTATCGTGTATCGGTATCGATTAACTCAATTTTCAAGTATCGTGTATCGATATCGATTAACTCAAAAATTGAGTATCGCGCCCATCTCTGCTACTACTAAACATTACTACTACTACTACTACTACTAGACAGCAATTTGGAATTGTTTTTATTGTGTTTATACAAACGGGAAAGTGTGCGACTTAATAAACCGATAAAACTGTTGTAAATATGTATCGGTATGAACTTCAAAGAAGCAGACGATATGCACCAGAAGAGTTGCCTATTACAAGAGTGCATTGCCTACCAGTAGGAATCATAGTAATGCCACTGGCATGGACCATAGGAGCGAAACTGGCCAAAATTCCTGATCATTTTATTCAAGATTTGATTGATCGGATTTTAGTGATAAACTTTGTAACTCTTATTGTAAACTTATTCGACAAGTTGTGCTCAGTCTGCAATTGCTACAGAGTACCTGAAAGTATGGACTGTACCTGAAAGTATGGATCATTGTTCTAATGATCGAAAAAATATTTTTATTCATTACAGTCATTACTCTACTCTACTGTACACCCTTTTCTGCTGTGTTGTACCAAGTTAAATTAAACAAATGGAAACACACAGTCGTTAGTATCATCGACTTCATGTGGCCTACTTTGTACAAACCACTAAAACTGAAGAAACTTTGGGAGGAGATGAGATAGGGCGAAGATTGGCATATAGAAACTAAACCAGGGGTATGCAACCTGCGTCAATACTTCGTTAAGTGAACAACACACCGGTAGAATATATAACATTAACCTTTCTTTCTTAAAAACTGATTCACATTCAGCTACGTGCTGCACTTGTGATATAAAAACCGCGCAAAAATCTTTGATTTTACCGAAAATAATCACTCATCGTGAATGTTTAACAAATCGGTGACATAAATTTAAGTATTTTGAAAGCGAAATTTAAAAATTAAAAGTGCATATGGCCTGCTGAAAATATTAAGCAATCCATGTAGCCCGCAGTGCTTTGCCGGTTCCCCACCTCTGAACTAAACGGTCGGCCAGTGCCACCATTTGCTCCCGACAGTGACTAGACTGTGCTGTTGAGCCACTAGCTACTAGCAACCTATAGCGAGATCAAAACAGTTCAGATGGCCAAGTGGTAAGAGCGTCTGCCTCTGAAGCTGTAGACTCGGGTTTGATTCCGAGTCCCAAGTCTACAGTTCCAGACTTAAAAATTGGTAATCATAGCCTCCTGCTTGACGCTGAGCATTAAAGAGATAGTGTGGAAGACAAGCCTGCAAGTTTACTTGTTGTGCTGTTGGAAATGTTGCAAAATCATGCTACAAGATGTATTCTAACACATTGACCAAAGTCAAAGAGCTTGCTAAAAAACTATTTTACCATCAAAAGTTAAATGAATGTAAAGATAATCCTAAGAAAACATGGGACATTTTGCGTACTCTATTACCATCAAAGAAAAACTCTAGGGTTCCTAATCTTATTAAAATTAACAGCACAACAACTATCTCAGACGTACATGAAATCACAGAAGAATTTAACCATCACTTTGTTAACGTTGGTAAATTTATTGCAAACAGCGTCCAAGCTAATTCTACAGATGATGAAATACTTTATTTAAAAAACGCTTGCCCAGATTCAATCTATTTACAACCTACAACCCCATATGAAATCATGACGCTAATCAACTCCCTGAAGCCAAATAAAGCTGGTGGGCATGATGACATAGATCCTTATTTTTTAAAGATTGCTGCCCCTATTCTTTCCTATCCCTTGTCTGTAATGCTAAATCACTGCCTTACATATGGCATATTTCCAAATAAGCTGAAAACAGCAAAAGTTATCCCTATATTTAAAAAAGGATCTACTGACCTATTAAATAATTATCGTCCTATTTCGCTACTGACTTCTATTTCTAAATTATTTGAACGCGTAATTTACAACAGACTTCTATCATTTTTAGAGCGTAATAAGACAATAGTTTCAAGCCAGTATGGTTTTAGACACAACCGTTCTACAACTCATCCGATATTGGACTTGATTACATCTTGCTTTGATAATATTAACTCCAAGCAATATACAACTTTATTATTCTTAGATATCAGAAAAGCATTTGATTCTGTGCCACACAATAAATTGATCAAGAAATAGGAACACTATGGTATTCGTGGTGTGGCTAATTCTCTACTGAAATCGTATTTAAATGATAGAAAACAATTTGTCTCCATAGCCAATACTGATTCCTCTGATAAAGTAATCGACTATGGCGTCCCGCAAGGATCCATCTTAGGTCCATTGTTGTTTTTAATCTATATTAATGACCTTCCCTCTTGTTTGCAAACTCTTCCAAGATTCTTTGCTGATGATACCGCTCTTTCAATCACTGCAGAAACACTTACTGACTTAGAAGTTCTTGCAAATACTGAGCTTTCTAATGTCTTACAGTGGATGAGAACTAATGGCCTACTGGTTAACACAACGAAAACTGAAGCTTTACTAATTTCTCCATATTTACGTACTCCTAAACCACCCTTTACTTTTACCTTTGATAACCAAACTGTTAAATTCTCTGAATCGGCTAGATACTTGGGAGTCATAATTGATGATCAGCTTTCTTTTAGGAAACATATTGATTTCCTTGAGCACAAAATCGCTCGCTCTATTGGCATAATTGCAAAATTAAGTTATTATCTTCCAAGGAATAACCTAATTAATCTATATTATTCACTTGTACATACTCATTTACTTTACGCTCTACCTGTATGGGCTTCAACTTATAGTTCATATTTAGGTAAACTAATTCGTTTACAAAATAAAGCTCTGAGAATAATTTCAAAGACATCAGTTAGAAAAAAAATTACACCTCAATATCACCAGTATCAAATTTTAAAGCTCGAAGATCTTTACACTTTTGAAATTGCGAAGTTAATGTATCAAATTACTCACAATAAACTTGCTAATGTATTCAACGATTATTTTAATTATTCCTCAAATGTTTCAAAATATTGTACTCGCCGAAACGTTCATGAAGACACCATATTCTTACCTCGCTTTATGACAACTCGCGCCCAGCACTCCATTAAATTTACTGGTACTAAAATATGGAACAGCATTCCACATGACATCAAAAAACTATCTTTTTCCAAGTTTAAACTGTGTTTTGAAGAACTTCTTTTACACAAGTATAATCTGAATTAATTTACTTTTTTTTTTTTTTTTTCTCTATTTTTTTCTCTATAACATTTTTCTTTTTTTCTCTATTTTTTTTTTTTTTTCTTTATTTATAAGTTCTGCCAACATGTGTGTCCTGATTGATGGTCGCTGCTTGACTTGAAGACCAGTGGTCCCTTCGCAGCTGCCTGTTGCTTAATATAAATAATTCTGATTCTATGTTATTATGTACATATTTTGTACGTGTTTTAGCAACAAATAAATTGTTCTTCTTCTTAGCGGGATTCCCTCACCTTGGTGCGGTAAACAGATGGCCGGCTACTCTTAAGCGAGCTGTTTGTAGCGCTTTGATCGCTTTCTCGTGATAGAAGGATAAATATGCGACTAAATACAAATACAATAATACAAAACGCCAAAAATAAAATGAAATCTTCATTATTCTTTACTCGAGGAATTACGCCAAAGCGTGTAGCAAATACAGTAGCTGTTCACATCTCTGCGATTTAGCGCCTAGGCAACGAAGCTTTGAAACATCGTCGCAGCGGTGGCGACACTATGTCCTGTGTTCAATTGGACCGGCCAGGGAATCGAACCCAGACCTCCCGCACTGACAGCGATGTCTGTAACCACTACGCCAACTGGCCGGTTCGACAAACCATATTTCTTAAATTTTTAAAATTTCGTAATTTAGTATGTATAAGTTTTGCTGCTCCGAGCTAGAAGAAAGTTACAATCAAAGACAATAAAAGAAATAGCTCATGCTTTCAAAACAGGGGTAAGCGAGGGAGTAGCCGGCGAAAAATTCAGGGGGTGGGGAGAAAATTACAACGAACCAAAGATTGCTTATATTACAGTATCTTGTAAAAACTGTTTTAAGAATATTTTAGATTTGCTTTGTCGAAAAAAAGAGCAATGCTTACACCACACGGTGTAGGATTTTGTCTGCAACTTAATGGTTGCTGAAATTCTTGCTATTGGCCTTGACAAAACCAGCCAGTAGAACTGAAACTATAATTTCAACATACTGAGCAGGACTGCGAAGTGAGTTTGCACTTTTCTAGTCAGCAACAATCCGGTATATACGTCAAATGCAATTTTTGCTCCAGCCATGAATTTTTTTTATTTTATTTTTTTATTTAGTAGCATATTTATCCTCCTATCACGAGAAAGCGATCAATGCGCTATACGACCTCGCTTAGGAGTTGCCAGCCATCTGTCTACCACACCAAGATGGGGGAATCCCGCTAAGTGCCTTTCCCAACGGCACAACAAGTAAACTTGCCACTCGGCCATCTGAGCTGAATCAAACCCGTCACTTAGAATCTGTAACCTGCGAGGTACCGTTTGGTCACGTCGCTGACTGTCACTAAATTCCTATTTTGCCCCAAGTTTGAAGGATTTGAAATCATAATAATTCTTGTGTAAGTTTCAGAAAATGTTGGTACACAAAATCGTAGAGTTCGTGTTCGAGTTTCAAACTCGTTTCCGTTTTTAGAAAATCTGTTGCAGCTTCACTGAGTTCTTTCTTTTTACGTGTTTGTGTCTGGCGTTAAATGTGAAGATTTTCCTGAAAAAAAATTATATATAAACCGCAAACTTTGAACACATAAATCTAAGTAATGCCGGTGCGAAACAATATTAACCAAAAGATTTACCAAACTGTAACACCCGAACTAGTAAGCCTATATCAAGTCACGTCTCAGTTGAGCGGCTCCTAAGCTATGGTATCATACTCGTACTGTATTTAGTTGCATTTTCATTCTCCATCACGAGGAAGTGATCAAAGCGCTATAACGACTTCGCTTTTGGTCGTCTATCAGTCTATTACTCCATAAGGTGGGAATCCATCAAGTGCCTTTCCTAACGGTACAACAAGTAAACTTGTCGGCTTGTTCGCCACACTACCCTTTAATGGTGAGCGTCAAACAGGAAGCTGTGAATACCAATATTTCAGTCAATAGTTTTACCGGACTCGGAATCAAACCCGATTCTACAGCCCCAGAGGCGGTCGCTCTGTTAACTCGGTCATCTGATCTGAGCGAAATGCAAAGAGCGCTCGCTTCGCATTTGGGGAATCGAGATCATTAGTCAGTCCAGCACATTGTAGCTGCGGAAGTTTTTTTTCGTGCTGCTTTAAACTACTGAGATATGCACCAAAAACTCCAGGCACGCCTCAGGGAATCAAAGTAAAATAAATTCAAATAAAGGAAAACGCCAGTTTTGACAAAATTTTATGGCAAGAAAGTACAGCGGTACAAACACTGTTATCGAACAATCAATCAAAACAACAACAATAAACATACGCATACTAAGGGAAAATACACTCTTTTATTATCAGTTGATCAAAGTTATTGTTATTTCTAACTACCTAGAGCAACTAATACTTTGTCTAGGATGCAAACCTGGAATCAGCAATCTTTAATACCTGCGCTCTAACCCATTAGCAACGCTGTGGTTTGTTTCTCACGAAAGGAACAAAGACAAGACAAAACCAATTTAGCGTGTTCAATCAATAAACTTGCCGATCAAATCAGACTCACAATATAGTGTCCCCGACGGCTTGCCACCGCTGCGACGTTTCTTCGAAGCTGTGTTGCCCTGGTGCTAAGCCGCGGAAATGGATATCCCGCCACTCTTCGGGGTAATACTGCGAATATAATGAAGATTTGATTTTTGATATACATGAACTAACCCGTTTCTGAGCCAAGAATCGAGCATGCTTTAAATATCTTGGAAGTTAAACCTTTAGCATCTGCAGCGAAGCATCCAGCTCTTCAAGAACCCCAACAAATACGTAATGTTTGAGAATATTTTCTTTTGCTTTGTTGACAGCCCACTGAGAACGACTCCTAATAGAAATGTTTATACAAATGTAAACACAGTGAGTTTATTTAAGAGCAACAATCCACGTACTGAACTTAAATATTTTTTTATTTTCTGCTCATGCCTCAATTGCTGATGAGGGTCCGAAAGAACGAATACCGAAATAGAATAAGTTACTTCTTACCTAGCGTGAATATAAGCGTAATTTTGACACGTTCGCTTTTCGTAAAAACCGTTGATTTTCTGCGTTATGATGATTCTTTTCATCCCATAATTAATGCCGTAAAAATTCGATTACAAAGCAGAAACCCCTAGGGCTGTCATCTCACTCGCCCGAAAAATGTGAACATATTGATAATGGGTTAGATGTGCAACGCCCGTGAATGAACTTTTTATCTTCAACAGATGCAGCAGTTGGACTTCCAAATCTTGTACACGAGATATGCGAATTACTGCTGGAGAACTTTTGGATCAAATTTTTTTACCTGATTAGAGCAGTGGTTACAGCATCGCTACTGGTGCAGTGCGGGAGGTCTGGTGCTTAATTTCCGGCCCGGTCAAATCAAACGCAGTGTCGTCAACGGCTCGCTACTGCTGCGACGTCTCTTCAGAGTTGTGTTACACAAGCGTGATAAGCCACAAAGATGAGCCCCACCACTCGTTACATGCTTCGGAGTAATACCGCAAGTATTACGAAAATTTGATTTTTTTATCACCTGATCGCCTGATATATTGCACAATGCTAGTCTATGCAAACAATTATTTTATTTCAAATAAAACATGTCATATGAGCCCGAGTCACACGAAGCTAATTTATTAGCCGCTAATGCACTAGCTGATAATAAATTAGCCAACTCGCTTAGTGTGACCGGTTATTCGCTACTAGCTGGCAGCACTCGCTAGCTAATTTACTCGCAGCTAATAAAGTTGAACATGTTCAACTTTATTAGCTACTAGCTAGCTAATTCGGCAGCACTCGCAAGATAAAAACAATTCAAGCGCTATGACATCACAAATTGATATACCGGATATATCAGATCCACATGTCATGGCACTCTCTGCGTTCTGCTGTACAATCCTACACAAAAACTAAAAAGATGTCGAAAAAACAAGGGTTAAAATGGAATGGGAATGCGGTAGTTGATTTTTTGAACATTTACGAAAAATATGAAATTTTGTGGGACACGAATAATGAAAACTATTTAAAAAAAATGCCAGGGAGCACAGTTTTAAAAGATTATACGAAGAGCTTAAACATGCTGGTCCAGAGCTGCAAATTCTGGACGAGGAAACCTTAAAAAGAAAAATAAAAAGTGTTGAAGACTGCTACAGGATCGAGCTGAACAAAATAAAAAAATCAAGAAAAAGCGGGTGTGGAACAGATGACGTGTACAAGCCAAAGCTGGTATGGTTTAATAGAGCAGATGCCTTTTTGAGGAATGTGGCTTCTGGGAGAGAATCTTCCTCTAATTTGGTAAGTTTGTGTGATCGAATTAGAAACGAAATGCGGCGCAGGCGCAAGTATTAAAATTATAATTTGACAACGCAACTCGGTTTACCGCAACTTTCTGCCAAATTTTTCCTTCAACCTTTGAGATTTATCACTCGGTTTTTTCAATTTACACCTCATATTGTAATACAACAGTTTATTAATACCCTGACGTTTATTAAGTCAACAAAAAAGTGAATCACAACATTTGGAGCGCCTCGTAAAGCAAGCTGCAATTTAATGAACACACTCAATTGTTTGTCCAAATCATGTCTACAAATGCAAACGTTCCAATAGCCACGGAACGGATAGATTTGTTTTAAATGCTTCGGTGTAACGGCGACGCAGAAACTCAGCGGAATTGGTGTAATTGTTGGACAAGAAACCAACACTTGCGCGATCAACAGACTGTAGGGGATTCGCCAGTTCTTTGCCCCATGTTCCTGGACTAATACTTCCACTATGAATGTCTTCTTCATCAGCACTTCCGAATGGCAAGTACTGCGAAGGAGAAGTAATTCGGAGCCAATTATGAATAGCGCATACAGCTTTGACAAGCATTTCTGTCGTGTCTACTTTCAAATCAATGGGTCTGAGCAAAATACGAAATCTTGACGCAAGGATGCCGAACGCGTTTTCAACCACCCGCCTAGCTCTCGACAAACGATAATTGAAAACCTTTTCTTCCACAGAGAGGTTTTTCCGGCTAAATGGTTTTAGTAGGTTGGTCCGAAGTGGAAAAGCATCATCTCCAACGCAGACTCCATTTTCAGGCCAATTCAGAAGTTTCTGCTCCATTGCAATATTTAAGGATGAATTTTTGAATATTGCACTGTCAGTAGCACGCCCATCACTTCCAACATCAATAAATCTAAAGCAATAATTTGCATCAACCATTGCAAATAGTGTTATACTGTATGTCCCTTTGTAATTGAAGTAAGTGGCACTGCTGTTTGGGGGACGAGTAATGCGGATATGCTTTCCCTCAAGGGCTCCACAGCAATTCGGAAAGTTCCATATAGCATTAAATGCGTTTTGAATCGACTGCCATTCTTCCAAGGAGTCTGGTTCCTAAAATGGTACAAATCTTTTTACAATGAAATACAGAACAAATATTTTTAGGCGCTGTCAGCTACGGGGTGTGATAGTCTGCATGACATGCCGGTGGTTGAAGCTGACAATCAAGCCAACAAAGATGCATACTCAGAAGGTAATCCAATTCAAAGCGATTTGGGTCTTTCCGAAACGACCAGCCAATTAGCACAAGACAAAGAAACAAGAACAGCTCCAGCTATAGATCCTATTGAACCTACAAGAAAATTAAAGAAGAGAAAAACACAAAATATCACTTCGAGGTTTGAGAATGTGGTTTTAAAATTGCATGACATTGCAACAACAGCAAATTGTGAAGCAGAAGACCAATATACTGTATTTGGGCATCATATGGCGTCACAACTACGTCAATTACCAATTAGAAGCTTTTTAATCGCGCAAGAAAAAATTCAAAATATTATCACCCAGGAAAGGCTTCGCGCTACTGAAATTACATACAATTCACCTTCGTCATCGTGCAGCTACCAACCTTCCCCCGATGGCATCAAATTACCTACGGTTACTACATCGTCTCCTTTAAGCTGTCCCATTCCGGAAGATAATCTTTCTTCTATCTCCCAAACATGCAGCGAAGGAGTATTTTTTCAACTATTAAACTAATATGCTGCATTTTGCTGCAATGAGGAATAAACACGCTTGCTGCTTTTCCGTATAGTCCTACATTATTATGAGCCGCAAGTTGTTAGCGTTGAGTGTTTGTAAATAAAAAGTCAAGCTTGTATAATTTTTTGACAACTTCCATTGCTTTACGCTATTTTTTCTCGTAAAAAATTTTCGTTTCGACAATAAACACATTTTTTGCAGTCATACGTTTTCTATCTACTTAAGAAACATAGTTAGACCAAACTCACCTTGATGTAATCTGCCAACGACTCATAAATCGCTTTCAAAACACTCGGTAAAAAAGCAGAAATGGAGTTATGTGGCACTCTGAATAATAGCCCTAAAGAGTGAAGGCTATCACCACTTGCCAGATAGCGTAGTGTAATTTCCAACTTAGTATTGCACGGTATAGCCATCCTCAATCCTCATACAACTGTCTTGTTTTGCAATTTTTGGTGTAACCATAGCAAGCAGGGTGTCAAATTTTGCTGAATCCATTCGCAGCACATTTTTGTATTCATTGGGTTCTTCAGCAACCAACTCCAACAAAAGGTTGCTGGAGGCTCCTAGTCTGTCTCGTTGTACAATCCAGTCTTTTACCCACTTTCTCTTCTTTAGCTGAAGCTCTTGCAGCATTGCCTGTCCAACTTCTGCGCATGCAAGCCGTATTAACCGGTTTATGACTTTCCGCTGTCCTTTCGGACTACTTGCTGTTTTTGCAACAGTCAAAATTTTGACCAATCGCCTCTTGTGACCATGTTTTGTAGCTAATATTAGCTAGATAATATTAGCAGCTAATATTAACGGCTAGTAAATTAGCGCCGTGTGACTCGGGCTATAGATTGACAGAGAAGAATGTTGAGCCGTTTATTGCTGGTATCAAAAACAATCACAGTACAACCTATTCGTTTATTTTTATTAACTTGGATAAAGGACTTACCCATCATGCACTTAAACATATTTATTCATATAACGAAGACTTTTGCAATT
The DNA here is from genome assembly GCA_964006365.1 of Trididemnum miniatum. Lineage (NCBI taxonomy): Eukaryota > Metazoa > Chordata > Ascidiacea > Aplousobranchia > Didemnidae > Trididemnum > Trididemnum miniatum. Next base: position 11,301,269 of record OZ023251.1, on the reverse strand, counting down.
TACATAAAAAATCTGCGTCATTTCCCATCACCTTATATGTTGTCATTAAAAAATAAGCAATTCAAGTAAACTCACATACAACCTGGTTCCTGCCCACAGAAATACGGTACCACCTGCCAGTAGGGTTTGTGGCATTCCTGTCGTCTCTTCTGAATGCATTCATCAATGCTCTGAAACAAGTCAAAAAACATCAAACCTTGATTATACTCGCGGTATGACGTCGAAGCGTGTAACGAGTGACGGGGCTCGTACAGCTCCGAAGAAACATCGCAACGGTGACGAGCTGTTGGCGATACTGTGTCCGATTTGACCTGCCCGGGAATCGCACGCCAGATCTACCGCGTCGATAGCAATGTATTCAACCTCTACTGCAACCAGCTGTGCGGGCAAAAGTGTACCTTTTAATTAATACGTCAATGTACAGTAGGTGGAAGGCGAATATAGACTTTTGTTTATCCTACGCAAGAGGAAATGATGCAATTGATACTAAATCCCACATAAAGCTACCTAGGTCATATATGACGTAATTAAATATCATAACCCATACGCACATTTCCTGCAATAACTGGTTTAAACACGCGTACTACTACGTTTCATATTTATTGAGTGCATGGATCAATCCACATGCCATTTTTGATGGGTCAAAACAACATGGGCTTTCTGTGTCATCATCAAAGTTTTTATTAGGCCTACACGATCATTGTTCAATATTGTGACATCGAAAATCACTTACCGTATGACGTAGAAAGCCTAGCAAATTTATGAGTATATGAGTATTGAAAAGAAAATAGAAAAGAAAAAGAAATTGAAAAGAATAGACAACAGAAAAGAAAACAGAAAAAAAGAAGAAAAGAAAAGATATAAGTATTGAAAAGAATAATTTTGATTGACAAGAGAACTGTACGTTTAGTATGTTTAAGCTAAGAAGCAAAGCCCTACATAGTTACAGTACAAGATTTGTCAAGCAAAAACAGAAAGCAACAGTTACTGTAAAAACAAAATTGTGATATATTTTTAATAAAATGTTAGAGCTTCAACTATAAGTTATTCAAAAGCGGTGATTTCCCTATCTAGATCTTGCTTCTGCAAACCATAAAGTGGAAAAAATGGAGAAGAATTTTTTTGACCAACTGGTAAGGACCAGAACAAACTTTTGTTAGAACAATTGGTGCATAAAGGAAGCATGGCACTGCTGCTAAAACAATGACAGTCTAGTACAACAGAGCATTTTGTAAAGTTGAGTTGTCACGCCAGAGGACTCGGTAGGCTACTTTTTTATTTTTGTAATAATGTTATTTTAGCATAAAACATACTGTTATGGATCAATAAATGTTCATGGTGCTTGTTGTATTACGCCGAAACGTGTAACGAGTGGAGGGGCCCATCTACGAGGTTTAGCGCCTGGGCAACACAGTGGCTAAGAAACATCGTAGTGGTGGAAAGCCGTTGGCGACAACGCTTTTGATTTGACGGGCTTGGGAATAGAGCCAAAGACACCCACACCGTTAGATGCTTAAACCACCACCCAAGTGGTCAGTCACGTACAGATAATAACTTTTTCTTTAAAAAAGAGGTTTACAGCGTTTAGCCTTTGAATGTGTTAAAAATGATCCCAGGTAGAAACTTTTACAACAAGTTTAACGACTATACCTCATGTCGTCTTTCATCGCTCATTCTCATTTTTGCTCCCCCATCTCCTCTCTCATTTCCAAAACGAGAGAAATAGTAAAAAGATTGGAATCTTGACACCGGATCCCGAGTCATGATGATATAAACAGGTTATTATTATTACGAAATTTTACGGCGCTTTGTAACTGAGGATGTTTTTTAGCGCCAGGACTAATTAAAAAAAAAAAAAAACAAATATAAATGAATGAGTGACACAACGTAAATATCAAACAATTAAACAAATATAGGCCTACCCCCCCCCAAAAAAAATACATATCATAAACTTGAAAACCCAAATTTTGATAGCTTTTAGGTGAAGGCCTGCACCAATACACACAAAAAAAAAAAAAAAAAAGAAAACCCTTAATTATATACCCACATAGACACAAACAACTTGAACATATCTTAATGTAAACATTAACACAAAACACAAGAATTAAGCATAGGCCTACACCAAAAACACAGCAAAACAATTCACGCATTGATCTGAACATTAGAAGACGCAAAAATTAAGCATAGGTAAAATGATTGGAGAATCATCATGACACATTAACTAATTTTATGCATTGAAATTTTGCCAATTGAGAAAGAAAAGAGAAAAACATAGTTGGGGCTGGTTGTACCTAAAACAGTAACTTTGTTAGAAGTTTTCGATAAAAATGAAAATAACAAAACTAATTTCATTACTTTTGAGAATCGTTGAGGCGTTCAGCGAATAAGAATGCTTAGTACAAAACTGCCAATGTGGCTCTACGTTTTTTGTTGAAAAAGGTTTGAATGAGCTCAAAAAGACAACATTTCGCGCAAGAAAGTGATGCAATTTTATAACAGCAGTGACAGCAAAAGAGTAGGCTTCTTAGCTCGCTTCTTACGTTTCTGCATAAGGCCCATTTCCATCTTACAGCGCTTAGCAATAGCTGCTCCAGGGAGAAGGTTAAGGGCTATAAACGTCCGCTTTAAAATTTTAGCTTTCCAATTAGACATTGCTGTTTATTGATTTTGTGTTTATTAACTATGCAGCACATAGTTTTTAATACCAAGGTTAAAATTTGTGTTGAAAAAATTGTCAGCGACATGGCCTAGCGGTACCGCGCGCAGGTGACAGATCCTACGTGACGGGTTCGATTCGCGGCTGGAGCCGATCGCATTTGACATATATAACGGGTGGCTGCTGACTCGAAGAGCGCAAGCTCACTTCGCAGTCTCCCTCAATTACTGTTGAATTTTCAGTTCAATATAATTTGAAAATAACCCTCAGTTATTTATATTTATTTATTTATGTCGACTGGCAGAAATTTATGGCATCTCAAGATTCGTCAATGATGGGATTATGCGCTGTGGTGTGCTTTGTGGTGATGATATTTACATGGCAGATTGAAAAATGCTTAGTAAATAATCCTCTCAAGGGTACATTTTATTTGAAAGTATCAATTAACTTTCTTACGTTAACTGCGCACGTCTTAGACAACATGGGAACATCATTACCAGAAGGTTTGCTGCATATTTTATCTGGTCTGGAGGGGATACCCGTATCTACAGTAGCAATGGCATTTACTCCAAAATCGACAGATTTTCAAATACTACATTTGCTAGCGAGTGTTATCCATGTTGTGCTGGTGTTTTTCTTATGTAAGAGTATAAATTTCTTCCGTGGGTCAGAGCGCGGATGTATTGATCCTAAAATATCGGTATACAATAAGATTTTTTTTTGCGGAACTGTGTTAACGAGCTCATGCCGCGTGTGCATATTATCTGTAATCCAGAAGCCGTTACGATATTTTAGGCCTACATGAGGCAAACAAACGTATTGTATGCTGTATTGGTTTTATCACCGAATTGATTTGCAACGATTAGCATATGCACAATGCTGTTAACATCTGAAAGCAACCAAGGTTAGATTATGGGGGGTGGCTACAGGCCCGCATTTGGGCGAGTGTCAAACTTAAAAAAAGTGGTTCAACAAAAGGTTCGCTGCTAACGTCAAAATCAGGTCAACAAAAAAACACGGAATTTTGAGACCCTTAAAGTTTTAGTAGAGCCCTGGATGCAACTGCTGCAATGCATTTTGTAAGATTTATAGCTTTTTGTATGATCGTTTACGCCGACAATATCGACGAATTTGATTTATTCCACCGTGCAGAAAGATTTTGGTTTTGAAAAAACAACAACGTTATTTATTCTTAAGAAGGTTTATGATTTCCAACAATGCCGTGCTGCTTCTACAGTAATTCTTTGCATTCATTTTATATGAAAAATTAAACCGCTGGAAGTAAGAATTTCCAATAAAGCTGAACTTACGAGCAGGTTTTATATCATGATTTTATGTTTACAGTAACCTCCCGGTTAAGTATGCACCTGTTTAAGTACGCATCCCAGATAAGTACGCAAAAATTCTTCAAAAAACTTGGGTTCAACTTTTTTTATTTCAAACGAAAATGTACGTACGCGCAGTAACAAACTGTTGCTTGACGAAATAAGGAGTACTGTAATATTTATTCATTGCTTGATCATGTTGGCAATAACCTCCAACCTTTGGGATTCACTTAGCGTTTACCTTTACTTGATATGATGGGAACAAGGAAACTAATCTCAAAAGACTCAGGTCTTGGTTGTACAGTACTGTGGTGTAATCGTATGCAATAGGCTACTGGCAAAACAGAAAGATCTCAGCCTGGATAGCAGGTTATTATAAAGCTAAAATTATGCAAAGCACAAGATTCAAACAAAATACAAAATTTCAAGAACTTTTCAACATACACAACCCTAATAAGCTATCACAGCATCATAGGAATATCTTAGTTGTGAATGTGACTTATGCATGTCCCACCTTATTTTCTTTACCTAACCCGTATTAACCAAAAGGGGGCAGAATCACTCTTCCCCAGGCGAGGATGTAAGAAACATAAACATTTGATGCATAAACTTACTCAGCACAACCAGTGTAAAATACCAGCAAACATTGTTTGATAAGTCTAAAAGCTAAAATTGTTTGATAAGTCTAACAATGATCGAGAGAACAAAGAAGTCGTTTAATGACGTAATAATCATGCCTTGTGCGCACATACACATAATGTGCAATGTGACACAAAAACTGTGAAGTACGCACCTCCCGCATAAGTACGCAAAGCCATCTCCGGATCAAGTTGCGTACTTAACCGGAAGATTACTGTACTTATATGCTGTTGTCATGAGAAAGTTGCAATCAAAGATGCTTTCTGCACTTGTAAAGCAAGCACAAGCCCTCTGCATCAGTTGTTACCCATTTTTGCGAATAATTTTGCACTTTGCTTTTGCAAAAGAATCTGTCAAATATAAATGTTTGTGTTGAAGTGTTCTGTAAAAAGCAGAAGAAACTTTAGAGGGAAATGAACTAACAACCTTAAGTTTGTTGTCGTGGCAAGACGCCTATAAATTCCCCATCCACTTCGCCGCAGCACAAAAATTTTTGTTACAAGGACTTGTAAATCCATAGGCAGTTTTTATGATCGCTTTTGTGAATTACTAGGCCTACCGATTGAATTTTTTGAATGAGTTACGAATTGGTGTAAGCGTTTGAATTCTGCGGAAAAAACTCATGTGCTTCTTGATATCATGATTTTTCTACATGCTATTGTTCATACGCATGTCAAGAATCAGAAGAATGTGAGGAAGAAGTAATGAATATTTCTAAACGAACGCTCTAGACCTGTGGTTCTCCACCTAGTGCGGTTTGTAACCCCTTCTAGATACTCTCAACAGCAGTGGCCCCTGCTCAGCAATAAAATTTTGCGTCCTTATTTCATTCGTAGTGACTGCAGTTGTCAGCTAATTATAAGCAACTGGTTATCGTTAACCGGTTGATAAATCTTGCGCTGGTGGATATCTTATTGTTGTGACTAGATTTTATTAGCGGTAATTTAAAGCATTTAAAGGCTGCAACTTTGTTTTAAGATGCTGCCATTGTTATACGCGACCGTGACGGTGACTATACAAAGGCAAAAACAAAATGCTCAGGGTCTGCTCTTTCAACAAACAGAAGGTGAAAACGTTATAGTCGATAAATCTCGAACAAACACAAAATTTATCAAAGAAAGCAGTGACTGGATACACATAATACGAAAAGCGGAACTTGGGGTTTTTAAACGAAACTAGACGTCGAAAAGATCGTTATAAATTTTAAGCATGCCGTAGAAGGTCAATGGATAGACCAGAGTAGTGGTTTTCAACATTTTTGGAGGAGCGGAGCCCTAATGAAACATTTCAGAGTATAAGGACAGCTGAGCAATATATTTGTCTTGTACAAAAACATCAATTGATTGATAAAATAAAATACTTCTGCATAGATTCTTTTGCAATCAAAATACCTACTATAATAAAAATTCGTAAAATACAAAAATCAGTCAATATTTTTCCTTACTTTAATTTAATATAAATCGATTTTGGTCAAAAAAAAACATCCTCAGTATTTTTATTCAAATGGAAATCATAAGAATATTGATGAGTTTTTAGCGGAAATCGATTTATGATAAATTAGCGTAAGCATTAAGAATATAGGGTGATTATGTAATTTACAAATTTTTATGATATTTTAAAACTTATGCGAAATTGTCAGTTGCTGGCGATTCTCCACACTACCAAAATGGATCACGATACAATAACAACTTTTGCCAATTAGACTATGGGTAATGTACCACACGCATTTTACTGTAGGTACAATGGAATAGACAGGGGCGGATGTAGGAGGGATGAAAGGATACATACCCCCCACCAGCCATTTTCAAACATGTTTTGATGAATATAATTTTTCCATAATTTCGAACCTTTTCGATAACAATAAGTCTAATGCCCCAAGCACGCACAATAAAAAATGTACAAACAAAATGTATCATTATTGGTGCAACACTCAGAATTAGGGGCAAACAATTTAAACAAAATTTGCCTAAAACTTGTTCAAGAAGTACTAAAATGGCCACTAGAGTATGTAAATTTCCAAAAATTTTCCGGGGGAACATCATGTCCCCTGACCCCCTGAGAGCCTTTTTTAGTCTCAATATGCTTCCCAATAATTCTGCCGAAAAACTGCGCTTAAAAATATGTCGAATTTGGGGGCCCTCTCCCTGAAAAAATTTCTGAATGCGCCCCAGACATGAAAACATTTTTCAAAGGGCTTATTTACGCCTTTTTTGGGTCTAACGTCTTTGTACCTAGTTACAGAGGTGGGCACAATTTCGTTAATCGTTAATGCGTTAATAACGAAGCTAACTTTTTCATTAACTAGTTAATTCGTTGAATTTCTTTTTGAAATTAACGAACTAAATTAACTTCCGTTAGTGCTGGATAACTTACGTTAAATTTTTGTAAACGCTTATTTCTCTTATTGACGGTTAAGTATGACATGGATAAACTAACAAAATGCGACCAATGAGGTCAAAAAGCGCGATAAAAACAACAAAACATATTGCTTGTGAGCAGAAAAATTGCTTAAATGCTTGCGTAAACATTGATATTAAAAAATTTTAAGCTTTTTTTAAAAAAGAAATGCAGTTTTAAGTCAAAATTAACGATTTAACAAATTTAATTAACTTCCATTAATTGGAGCTGCATTTAACGAATTAACGTTAACGGAAGCACATAACTGTGTTAACGAAGTAGTGGTTAACGAAGCTAACGTTTTGTATTAACTTGCCCATCAATGCCTAATTTACATCATAATTCCCAATTTTATTCCCCCTCACCATAATTTTTTAGATCCGCCCCTTGGAATAGAGTGTGCACACAGTAAAACAATAATGCACCAACTCGGGCTTAAATTAATGTAAACTTTTGGAATCTCTAGATTGCACAGCCGGACCCTGGTTGAAAACCACTGGACTAGTGATACAAATACATTGTTTAGTTAAGATTGATTAAAAAAATGAGACTTAGACAATCAGTTAACAAAAAAATCCAATGGAAAAAAACTATACTGCCGACGTGATTATCATCAATTACACGTCCCTGGCCACAATAAAGATTCCATCTTTTTGAGGTATTTTCAAAGATTCCATTTTCCTTTTTGAGGTATTTATGTCCACACTGGCCATATTATAAAAAGAATACCTCTTCCGTAATGTGAACCTGATGCATTCAAGGGGGGTAATGTCGTTAGACAAAGTTTTGGGGGATGAGGCACCTCCACCATAGTTATGGTTAAAAGAAAGGAGTCTTTCAATAGTTTTTACCTTAGCCTAGTGCAAATATGTTCAAACAAGACAGAATTTGATGATTATCTCCTACCATTCAATAATTTAATCAGCAGAGCATTGAACAGTGCTTCCAACAAAATTTACTAAAATCGAAAAAGCTGAAGAGTTTTCATCAAAAAACGATTATCAAAAGTTTGCAAATCGAATCTAGTCAAATCTTCATTAGACTCGCTACATGTATTACGCCGAAGCGTGTAACGACCTTACAAATGGCGGGGATCATCTCCTCAGCTTAGCGCCTGGCCAACACAGCTCCAAAGAAACGTCGCAGCGGTGGCGAGTCGTTGGCTATACTGTGTCGGATTTGACCGACCCAGGATTCGTACCCCAAACCTCCCTCACCGATAGCATTGTCTTAGCAACTGAGCTAACCGTTGTACTTGTGCACATGAATGGGTTATATTGTAATTCGTTACTTGTAGACTAGACTCTTGACCTGCTAAACTCAAATTAAGCATTTTGCAGTTTTAAGCTTCCCCTTCGCTAAAAAATATCTGGATGCGCCTGCGTAGCTACATAGCTACTAACGTCGAAAGCGCAATAACATTTGATCAGTTAGAAAATCAAACTCAAGTTTTAAACTTCAGCTGCTCAAAAACTCGAGATATTTGACGTGAAATGATTTTATGCATGTTTGGGCCCTTTCACACGGACGACCACTGACGCGCGTCTTCACTTTTTTTGAAGACGCGCGTCTTTATTACACGAGCATGTGAAGCGCTCCATTCATTCACATTCAATGTTATCGTTGTGCGTCCAAGTTAGTCGGCCACAAATCGCGGCTTTCGTATTCTACGTATCCTGGACGCATCCCGCGTTTCCTGGACGACATGGCCTACGTATCCTGGACGTAAGAACATCAAGTGGCTGCTTAAGACAAGCTCCATCATTCTGGAACACTGCGACACTAAAGTGGATAGGAGACCCTAGGCTACAATGCCAAGTTCATACTATACAACCATGTTGCATCAAACCAATGGTATGTCAAAAATCATGCGTAATCAACATCCTACAAAATTACAGAAAATGCAAAAACAGTAAAACAAAAAAATATTGACCTGCTCCCATCAATAATTGCTGATATTGCATCAACTGGTAAGAACGAGGATCTGCAACAATTGGGGCTGCTTGGGCAGTACTTTGCGACAAGTCATGAGGCATAGCAGAAGCGACGCTCGGCGCTGGAACAGTAACATTTGCTGGTTGCGCTGCAAATAACAAAGTATTATTTCTATATTTTTAATAATTTGACAAATCTTGGTCGCGTGATCACGCGACTTGTGGGCGACTAGCTCGGACGCGCAACGATAACATTGAATGTGAATGAATGGAGCGCTTCACAAGCTCGTGTAATAAAGACGCGCGTCTCCAAAAAAAGGGAAGACACGCGTCTTCAAAAAAAGTGAAGACGCGCGACAGTTGTCGTCCGTGTGAAAGGGCCCTCATTGACCCTCTGCTCCCACGGGAACAGGCGGGTTTTCGACGCGTAAGATCCACTGTGGATCAAGTCACTTTGCTCACGCAAAGCATTGAGAATGTATTCGAAGCAAAAAAGAAGGCCGGTGCCGTCTTTATCGACCTTACAGCCGCCTATGACACTGTCTGGCACCGTGGCCTCACCTGCAAGCTGTTGCGGCTTCTGCCGGACAAGCACATGGTTCGTATGATTATGGAGCTTATCCGCAACAGAAGCTTCACCCTTACAACTAGCGACAGCAAGCCTAGCAGGTTACGACGCCTGAGAAACGGCATCCCCCATGGATCGGTCCTGGTCCCCTCCTTTCCAACATCTATACATATGATATCCCCTCCATAACCTCCAAGGAGTTCGCCTATGCCGACGACCTGGCGATACTTCATACATCTGGAGAATGGAAGGAGTTGGAAAGGACTCTAAGCCAGGATATGACTACACTCTCGGAATATCTCCAGACCTGGCGACTGAAGCTTAGCCACGCTAAAAAGGTGACGGCGGCCTTTCACCTCCACAATCGAGAGGCTAAGCGTGAACTTAAGGTCTGTAACATCGGTAAGACCTTACCTTTCTGCCCAGTTCCCACTTATCTTGGGGTCAAACTGAACAGATCGCTCACATATCGTCCTCACCTGGAAGCATTGCCCAAGAAGTTATGTGCTCGCGTCTCACTGTTGAGGCGACTTGTGGGAACAGGTTGAGGTGCTAGCGCCAACATTGCGCACAGCTGCCCTGTTTCTGGTCTACTCGACTGCCGAGTACTGCGCACCAATCTGGTGCCGCAGTGCGCACGTACGCCTCATCGACAGTGTATTAAATGACGCCTTGCGCATTGTCACTGGGTGCCTGCGTCCCACTCCATCGGTCTACTTTCCGGTTCTTTCAGGCATCCAGCCAGCTGAGCTTCGCCACCAAGGAGCGACACTCTCCCTAGCCAACCGCAGCTCCCTGGACCCTAGTCATCGAAAGCTGCTTATCAAAATGCTTTTCTGAAAATTAGTTTTGTCCATTTTTGCTTGTTTAGGCCTATTGTTTGCGCAATTATTCTTTGTGTTTTTACCAGCCAAGGCTATAAGCGCCGGTAACTAAATTTGGCTTGAACAAGTTTGAAATTTTGTAATGCTGAATTGGTGTATTGCGTAATTTCATCGATTTTGTTTAATATTAAAAGTTAAAACCGGCTACAAAAAAATAATCAGTACGACATTTAGAAGCACAGATGCAAAACACCACACAAAAACGAAAAAAACAAATAATAAAGTACAAACGAAGTTATCTGAAACTTAGTCATCTACCCAGCTTAATTTGAAATTTTCTTTCACTAGCAAGTTTTGCTTTACCCTCGAGAAATTTTTTGTCATTATCCAATATAATAACCCTAGATTGTGATGTACCCTAGTCCAGTGTTTCTGAACCGCCGGTCCGCGGACCGACACCGGTTTTGTCAGCCAACAGATAAGTTCATGCTGTATGCACTGCCGATTCATTGAGTTTTGCTTTTCTTGTAAAAAAACAACACTTTGGAGGTGAAATGACCCTAGCGCATAACTGATAATTTACTACGAGTCGTGGTAGTAGTATATGAAATCTAAGAGCATATTTAATTGAAATTCAGCGGTATGATTACTGAAATTTGATTATGAAACGGAAACAAACAAACAGCCAAGCGTCTTCCTTTTCTTTCTAACAACCCATCAACAAAAATCACGTGGGTGATTTTAGCACTTGGTTTTAGCATGACCTTTTCAGTTGGTTTTTAAAGTCCACCAGTCCACAAAATTTGTTTACAAATTTTGCCGGTCCGCAACCTGAAAAAGGTTGAGAACCACTGCTCTAGTTCAGTGTTTTCAAACTTTTTTGATCATGACCAACTCTGCACGCCCATATTTCTCACACTCAGACGCTAAAATTTTCTCAGCTCACTCAAGCGTGTACTGTTCAATTTCGTCACGTCAAGTCAGAAACAATCTCTCACGACCCACCGGGGAATCGCAACCCTCAGTTAGAAGAGCATTGCTCTAGTCAACATTCGTGTGTGTTGTGTGTCAATTGCTAAGAAATTTTAAAAGCTTTTTATGTAAGCTGTTATTATCAAATAAAATTTTGTTCGCATTGATTGTAGTTTTTCAACTGTGTTAAAATGCTTGTGCATTTCGTCTTTCTAATATCTACGCTGTATAGTTTGATGATTTTGTTTATTTTTTGCACTATGACTTTTATCTGACGATAAAAACTTAAGAAACTTAGGACTTTATCTAATCGAAATTTTCAAAACAGTGAAATAAGTAACTGCAAATGAGGTGCTGCATGGCTAAGCGTTTTTATTGATACAAAACCTACCCAACCACGAGCCTGGGCCGTAGCCGGTAAAAATGGGGGAGGGGTCAAAACAAGTCAAAGATTGCACTTTTTTACAAGAATCTTCTAAAGGTCTCTTCTGTTTTTCAATTAGCTTTGCTGAAAAAAACTACGCTTGAAAAAAATGTGGAAATTTTGCCCCCCCCCCCTTTTTTTAATTTTTTGTAACGCCACTGCATTGCCCCATGAACAATAAATACCATTTTTGCAACATTTGTTTTGTTGTTTGGGTTTAGAATTCAGACAAAATTGTTGACAAAAACATCCCCCCCTCCCCCATCCAGTAAAAATTTTCTACTTCGCACACTGATTGAGAAACACGAAAACCTCTAGGGGGTCCGGGTGCATGCTACCCAAAAAAATTTTTGAAAATTTACATTCTGTAATGGCTATTTTAGTGCTTTTTGAATAATTTTCGAGCAAATTTTGTTTGAATTTTTTGACCCTAATTCTGAGTGCGTCGCCAAATATGATGCATTTGGTTCGCACATTTTTGATTATGAATGCTTAAGGCGCAAGGCTTATTGCTATCAAAGGTGTTTGAAATTATGGAAAAATTGTATGCATCCCAATCACTTTTGAAAATGGCTGGTGGAAGGATGAATACCCTTGGCTTTCATATTACCTACTGGATCCACCCCTTGCCATGACCTACAGAAATGATCGAAAGAGTCTGGCCTCATTTCAGACTCTTTCGATGTGAAAGTAGTTTTGTTTTGTTCTTTTTTACTAAAAGGCAGAGTCAAAAAGGGGGGCATGACACAATGTTCCCCCCTTTAAATACGCTTCTTCATAGACGTAAACAATGTATTAATGCTTAACGCAAAAAAAACAATACAGTCACAACATGCTAAAAACTTACACTGTAGGACTACATCACGGCTGATTCTAGCTCGGTAGTACTTCGTAATTTGATGTAAGTTTTGATATATACTGTAGGCCTATATGTAGTTAGTATGGAGGTATGGAAGACAATCTTCCATTCTTTATATTTTTCAAATTTTTCATTCCATTCTGAGCATCTTCCATATTCCATACCAAAAGTCTCCTTCCATTCCATACCATTTTCATTCCATTCCATAGCATGCCCTGATGTTATGAAATGATCTTTTATTAGAAGAATATGTAAATAAATTTATCTGTTTATTCACAGACTTGAAATTTTTCAGTTGGGTAATCGAATAAAAACTTCAAGTTTTCGTAGTGAAATTGAAAGTGAAAAGCCTTACTGGAAGAAAAAAATGTCCCTTCAAAAAGAACGAAATCGACGATTCGAAAAAGAATCGAAAAAACAATATTGTCTAATCTGTGGAGTGGTGATACTGGTATTGTGGCTGATATTACTCCTGGTGGGATATTTTTGCGTTGATAAGGACAAGCATACTATACTCCATGTTGTGTACTTGGCCTTTCGTATTTATTTCATTGTAATAAATGCTGTTACCTTTATTATAAACTGCGTCGACAAAATGCTTGCTAAATGTGAGTGCGAGCAGCACAGAGTACCAGAACTTATGTTGCATATTTGCACTGGCTTAGGAGGAGCCCCCGCCACTGCTTTGGCTATGGTCCTTCCTAAGCATAAGTCATCAAAAGCTTCTTATCATGATACTTTTCTGAAAACCAGTTGTGTCCATATTTGCTTGTTTTTTATTTGTGCAGTTATTCTTAGCGTTCGTACAGCCAAGTTTATAAATTCCGGTAACTAGATTTGGCGCAAACAAGTTTGTTATTTTCTAGTGCTGAGTAGCGCGTTGCGTAATTTAATCGATTCTACAGCATTCACTACTAAAACCGGTTATAAAAAATAATTACAGTACGATATTCATATAAAAGCACAGATGCAAAACACCACACAAAAGCAATAACAAAAAAAATAATAATGAGCGACAAGATTATCAGAAACTTAGTCATCTACCCAGCTTCATATTAAACTTTTCTTTTACCAACAAGCCTTTGCTTCACCCTTGAGTAACTTTTGTCATTATGCTATATACGTCAGGGGCGGCGAACCTATGGCACGCGTGCCAGATGTGGCACGCCGCAGATTTTTTTCTGACACGCTACTTAATACTTTAATCTTGCTTTCGTCCCTTTTTGGAAAATGTGGGTCCAAAATGCCCCCACAAAGCCTTCACGTACGTAGAGCTACTGTACTACTTTCACGTTCGTAGAGCTACTATTTTTCCCATTAAAAACAGGTGAAGACCAAAACAAAAAAAGGTCTTCACGTCCGTAGGATTACTGTATCCCTACTACAAAATTCAAAAAAAGAAGGTCTTCACGTCCGTTGAAGAAACCATGCGATAAAGTCTCACTGATAGGCTTATTTGCTTAATGACAATAAATTCATTTTGTTTTTGTTTTGTTTAATGTGATGGCACGGTATTGACTTGCTTAACTTTCTTTTTAATATTTTGGCACGTTCGCCAAAAAAGGTTCGCCACCCCTGTGCTATATGATAACCCTTGGTTATGATGCACTCTAATCCAGTGTTCCTCTAATTTTTTTGATCATGACTGTAACGATGTAACTGTTTAATATGTTTTTGTTTGAAATGCTTTGTCTACAGTAGAAGATTCTATACCGATGCGTTGTTTTCCGAAGTTTTATTGGTGGGATTGTTTTGTAAGGTTGCATTATGAAGTCATAATTTTTTACTTACGTAATTTCACTGAGTCAAAATTTGTGCTTGTGAAGTCGCAATTGCGTTTACTGTAGTTTGGTGTGAGTTTTTGCATGTCTTATGATTTCTCTTCTTGTTTCGTTTTGAGAATGTTGTTGAACGTTCTCGAACTTGAATTTAGAGTGTAAATAGACGTGATTATTTGAGCGTGGTTATTCGTGTGCAGATTTAGTGTGCGTAGAGTAAGCAATTTCGTTGTATGCTGAAGGGTATAGCCCTTGTTGTATGGTGTTACTGAAGTGAGCAGTGGTGCTTGTGTTTATTGAAAAGTAGGACGGTGAGTACCGTAGCTAAGTGAGTTAAGTTGGGTCGATTATTATATTTGTTTGGTGAAGAAGGTCTTGGCTTTTTCGGGAGGTCAGATCTAAGAACGAATTAATTCCTACGGATTGTCATACAATTCTTATCAATCGTCCTGTCAGCGAAGTAATACAATTTCCTGTTTCGCGACAATGACCTAATTCAATGAACAAACTCAAAAATTCAATAAACTTTGCACGCCCATATTTTTCGAGACCTTCAGACGCTAAAAATTTCTCAGCTCACTCCAGCGTGTAACTTACTGTTTAGTTTCGTCACGTAAAGTCAGAAGCCACATCTTGCGACCCCCACTGAGTCTTTTCGCGACCCACCGGGGGATCGCGACCCTCAGTTTGAAGAACACTGCTCTTGTCAACATTTGTGTGTGTTTGTGTGTCTATTGCTAAGAAATTTCAAAAGCTTTTATGTAAGCTGTTATTGTCAATTAAAATTTTGTGTTTGTATTGACTGTAGTTTTTAAACTGTGCTAAAATGCTTGCGCATATAGCCTATAGTCTTTCTAATATCTACGCTCTTTTGTTTGATGATTTTGTTTGTTGTTTTTTTACACTATAACCTTATCTGACAACAAAAAAAACGTAGGGATAGCTTTAAAAAAAAGATGTTTTCGCATGGCTTCAAGAAACACTTTGTGAAAGAAACGCTTTCAAGAAACGCTTGACAGCCTAATGCTAAAACAGGTTTTTTCACAGCTACGAGTTTAAATTCTGTACCGCCGAACACTTTATTCTAATAAAAACTTGAAAGCGAAATTTTCAAAATAGTGAAATCAGGAACTGTTGGTTCAGCACTTTCATTGATATAAAACCTATCAACCACGAGCCAGGGCCGTAGCCGGGAAAAATTGGGGGATCACAGTAAGTCAAAGATTGCGCTGTTTTACAAGAATCTTCTAAACCAGGAGTTCTCGTCCGGGTGGGGGGGACATTCCCCAGGATGCCACACGCGTATGATTTATCAATGGTAATTAACCACTTGAGTCTACTCAAGACCAGCAGACGGCTATAGCTACCATGAATGAAATAGCCTACCGACAAAAAATTTTATTGCTGAGCAAGGGGACCACTGCTGTTGAGAGCCTCTAGTAGCGGGCCACCAAACGCAAAAGGTAGAGAACCACTGTTTCAAACTCACTTCAGACTAGGTTTCGTCAAAAAAGGGTGCCAGTGCTTCCCACACCTTCTGACAACGCCACCGCCAAAAACAACTGCAAGCATATTGTTGGGAGGCAGGCAGGGCCGAATTTACGTATAGGCTAAGCAGGCTGAAGCCTAGGGTTTCGGAGAAAATGAGAGGCCTCATTACGAACAACGAAGATCTTTTTTTTGGTCTTCACTGATTTCTAGTGAAAAAAATGGAAATAGCCTGCGGCCTCTCATTGTCAAAATCCGGTTCTGGGGCAGGCCAAATACACATAATATAGATTAATCACCGATCAGGCCTATAGGCCATTGCATTGTTCTATCATATGTGTGACTAAAAGATTAAAGTTGAGCGATTGTATCCAACCCTCTCTCTTTCCGCTTATAATGAAAATGTTAAGCCCATCATCGTCAAACAATAATATTCAGCAAAACACATTCCGAACAAAACACAAACTTTTGTAATTTAAAAAGCGCCGAAAACGTGTTTTAAATTTAGGTAGTCTTGAAAAAGACTGTTTTTGAACCAAACATTTTCGTCTCGCTCTCTTCAGGGTTCAACGCGAGAGTAAATTGAGAAGGAAAAGGTCATTCAGCGTTTTGCTATGCTACTGTTCAGTAATGCTACCGTAATCAGCTGCAGAGTTGTTGCAGTAGCAGAGAATAAATCTTAGCATTTGCAAGGCGAGTCACCGTAAAGAATCACTGTTTCTGCAAAGTAGACTGCTGTTACCTCATCTGACGTGTACCTAGAATGGCTAAAATGAATGATAAGCTGGACAAAATCTTACACTTTGTTGAAAATCTGACATTAAGAATTGATAAATTGGAAAAGACAAGATTAAGCTATGGTGAACGATTGGATGAGCTAGAAGGTAAATTTAATACCAAGTTTGAAGAAATTGATATTCGTTTAGAAGATAAAGCAGAAACAAGTGAACTGGAAATCCTACAGGCAAAGTTAGCAACCATCGAAGAATCTATTACAGAACAAGAACGAACGGCTGTTATGCAAGAATCTTACGAAAAAAGGCTAAATATATATTTATTCACGGTACACCCGAATCGAATAACAGTGAGTGGAAAAGCCTTTTACAAACCCTTGGAGCTATCCAAAATTTTATGAAAGATGGTCAGCTTATTTTCGGCCCATTGACGATACCATTAGCAGATTATCATCGATTACCACAAAGGCTCGTATTCAGAAGAGACGGAAGAAAGGTCGCTCGACCCATTATCATTAAATTGACCACTGCACCCGACAAAAAACGGATCTTTAGCAGTCTTTAAAACCTAAAAGACTACAATGAGCGCAGAAGGACCCAGAACCATAGCACTGTATATGTTACGGATCATTTACTAAAATCCTTCCAGGAAGAACAAAAATTGTTTTTACCACAATTTAAGAAAGCGAGATGATTAGATCAAAAAACTGTTTGGAGAGCCGAAAACGGCCACTACAACCTTTACGTTAATGGTATGTCTTCTTAGCTCTTACCATACCAAATCAGTGAGTAAAATTTATTCTCTTGTGTCTTTACAAAACACTGCGCTATTCTTTATGATCAACATTACGCTACTGTATTAAAACAATCAGCTATGTATTCATGAGCAAAACTGTAATATTCCTGTGTTATAACAATGCGTTATACTTTTACAAGTATTTAACTTGGTGCTTCTGTTTTAGTTTCAATAATTTGTTTATCTAACCATCGAACGAAATCCAACCAACGTTACTACTTCGTTACAATTACTTTTTGCATATTCGTCAAAACCATTCAAAATCTAATTAAATAATTCAAAATTGACACTATGCTGGCTATAGAATAAGAAGGTAACGTTTACTGGTCATGCAAAAACTCTAAGCTAAAACTTTTTTTTCTTGTGCCTTAATCATTATGCCTCAACTTAATTTATTATGCTACTGGCAACACTCGGCTGTATTTACGTTGCTCTGCTTTGCTCTGTTTCCTGTAGTTTGCTTGCTAGTATTCGAAAATGGCTGCAAGTAGTTATTGTGACTTTTCATGTCGGGAAGCCACCTCAGAAAATTATGAACCCGAACGTACCATAACTGATGAAAATAATTTGCCCCATAGACTGTTCCAAAGTTTAAAAGCAGATATTTGTCCCTGTAAAATCTATGATTTTGAAAATATCACACTTTATTCTTCATCTTAATATCTGTTCGCTACAGGCATATTTTGACGAATTGCTTGATTTCCTTCAAGAGTTTTCTAGTTTACCTTCATTGATCTTCGTTTCAGAAACCCGTATCAACAATAACCCTATGATCAATATTGATATACATATATATTTTTTTGTCCACTTTCTTTCCCCTGCGAAAGCTGGAGGTGTTGGTGCATATCTTTCTACATTAGGGCAGGTCGATTTTGAAAATCAATATGGAGCAAAGTGCCAGTAGTTTCATATAGCATAAAAACTCACTTGTATGAAATATCAGCCATATCCAATGAGAAACCGCTTGCGGAAATTAATTAATAGTTTTTTATTATTTTTGACAATTTTTTGTTGCCGCTAGATGGCACCCGACTAAATTTTAATTTTTTTGACTTTTTTAAGTAATTTAAAGTTGCACATGGAGTTGGCCGAGTGGTTGGTGCATTGGGCTCCGAAGCTGGCTTCGCGGGTTCGATGCTCAACTAGATCATCATCCATGATGCATGTACTTCACTACTACAAAAACCCTAAGCTGCAATTAAGTGGCTTGAAATAACAATAATAAAAAAAAAAAAAAAAGTAATTTAAAGTTTATGATATTTCGTAAGTATTAGTTAAATTACATAGCGGTATAAGGCAATTGGATTATTGAACAATACAAAATAAACAAATGAAAAAAACGAGAACAAAATCACAACTCGCAGTTCAGTTCTTCATAAGACTGGCAATAATTGCCTTTTGACGAAAATGCCGGACGTAAATTGCGGCTCAAAACTTTGGCGATTATTCCCTTGTGACGATTTTCAAAGCCGTATGAAGTGCGTGAAGCTTCCGACACGAGTTTGACACTTCTATCCACACTTTGGGAGTGTTAAGGAATATCATTAATATTCGGTTTGAAATTATTGGCAGTTAAAGTTTGAATATCTTCGTTTGAAAGTTCCTGCATAAGTGGTGGGTCAGCACCTTATTCGGAAGCTGGTAACCTTAACTGCTGCTCAATCAACCGATGCCACGTGAAAACTGTCTTTCAAGCCAGCTTTATTTCATACAAGTGAGTTTTTATGCTATATGAAACTACTGGTACATTACTCACATCAATATTCAAAAATTAGTTTAAAATCGACCTGCCCTATTTTATATCCCTAAAATTTACATAGAAAGACAATTTGCAGTTAATTGTGATGGAATGTGAGGATTTGTGGTCTCAAATACAATTTTTTGGCCAAAAAAATAATTATATTTTTGCAGTAATTTATTGCCATTCTAGAAAACAGTCTTCCTACTTTCATTGAAAAACTAGACATAACAATGAATTATCTCAACCAAAAAGGAAATAAGGTGTATACTTTTGGCGATATAAATCTAGACTTAAATCCCCAACAAATATCCGCCTCAATTTCGGACTATCTACAAACACTCGATACCAATGGATTTACATGCCTTACTACTGACCCAACACGAGTAACTTTAGATTCTAAAACCATAATTGATCACCTTCTTACAAATGACTATGAATCAAAGTTGACTCCCGGCGTTATTTCTCACAAAATCTCAGACCACTTCCCAATTTTCTGCACTGTCTCCGATCCTGGATTTACAAAATCCTCCAACCCTCCTATTCACTGACAGCTTGTGAAGAAAAAACTTGGGGATGCTGCAAGAATTATATTCAACGTAAAACAGCAACATTTTTTAAACGTAAAACAATCGTCTTCACGTTCACGTGCTGTGCGTAGTATGTTCTGGTCACTTTTTAGGTAATAACAACAATTAGCAATTAAAGGATACTTGACAAGAATGCTTAGATAATTTCATTCATAAATAACAGCTCATCATAAAAATATCAACGAAAGCGATAAAGCTGTCTGAAAATATGTTTATAAATCTGCAAAAGTTAACCGGATTTTTAGCAGTCACGCGCGCTGCTCGAACTTATGTTAAAATTCTATTTGAATTTTACGTCTTTAATTAGCTGTTTAACAAACTCGACCGAGTAGAAGTAATTATTATGAAACGTTTCACAAAATGACAAACAACCAAGTAGGTAAAACAATAAACCTGGCGGACGTGAAATCAACGTTTTTACACCAGGCCGCCAACAATGACGATTACAAAATTATTGCAATAATCACACCAAGCACGAATGGGGACCTGTGGTAATGCGTTTAAATAAAATTCCCACGTAGGCTATATGTATAATACCGGTAGACATCGAATAAGCCAAGCTTCAATTATACCAACAGGTCTACTGGTCAGTTGTATATGCTTAGTATTATTCCCAAATTAGTTAAAGACCGGCCGTTAACCCAGTTGCTTAGCGCCCACGCTATCGGTGCGGGAGGTCTTGGATTCAAATCCCGGGTCGGTCAAATTGGCACAGTGTAGCCAGCGGCTTGCCACCGCTGCGACGTTCCTTAGAAGCTGTGTAGCCCAGGCGCTAAGCCGCGGAGATGGCTCATGCCACTCGTTACACGTTTCGGCGTAATACCGCAAGTATAATGAAGATTTGGTTTTAGTTACGGTAGCTACACATGAATACCATACCCTATTCAGTACCAGTAAGCTTACAAATACAAGTCCGCTGTTGAACTTTTTCGTAAAACCACTGGACCATGTGAGACAAGCACATCTGTAGGAACTAAGCAGCTAAGCGATTTTTAAGTTTAGTCTAAGTTACAGCTTTTGCTTTTTCAACTAGGCCTAGATCTGTAAATTTAGCTATTTGAACCAGCAGTTAACAGGTTAATTATTTCAAATTTTACATTTTTTTCAGAGCTACTCTGGTGTGGTACCTGAGAAACTAGCTGACTAGTCTATGCGGTAATATTTTACTTGGCCTCAAGCAGACGGATAATTTTACTGCCTGACAACACTGAAAGAAGTGGCATCACTAGGGGGGGGGCGGCCTGCCCCGGGTGTCACCAATTTGGGGTGACACCATTTAATGATGAAAACAGGGTGAAATTGCTACTACAAACGTTTTAAGACGTTGTTGCAAGCGTCAACGTAAGCTTCATGTGTTCAAAAACATAAAAGCTTTCGCAGCCAAAAGCGATTTTTTTGTTTTGCAATTATAGGCCTCTTTCAATTGCCATCATTGATCGCACTGTCTGCAAGAAGCTCGCCAAGAAACATGTGCCAGTTTTTATCCTTTTATCGACGCTTTTATCTGTGATAGGAAATGGGAGGCCAAAACGCGCATTTTAGGTGAAAACTTTTATTTATGTACTCAGCGACACCAACTATATTGCGTCAGAATGCACATTCGTAAAATCAAATGGGTCTTCACACTAAATCGTAAAGAAGCTCTTATGAGGTAGGCCATATCCAGAAGCGTATTTGAAAGGGGGGCATTGAGCCATGCCCCGCCCCCCCTCACCTCCCCCCTTGACTCTGCCGTTTAGTAAAAAGAACAAAAATAATGGTGCCAAGTGACTAAAATATGCCGGACTCTTTTGATGGTTTGTGTAGCTTATGGCCAGGGGCGGATCCAAGAGGCAGGGGATAAAATGAAGGGTACGCCTTAAAGGGTCACTGCAGTCAAAATCCACAGCTATGTAACAATTAGAGAAAATTTTACTGAATTCATAAGTGTAAACATCGCCTTTCAACTCCCCCTAGTTTTCGAGTAATCCCCAAAAAAACCCAATATTTTGGAAACGATTCTGATTGGTTGAAAATGTGATGACGTATGCGTATGTGTAGTCGCTTTGCTGGTAAGCTAAGACTGTACGGAGTCGGGCAGTGTTTCGCGGTTTGTCTGATCGAAGTAGAAAGTTTATTGAATAAGATTGATGAAAAAACATTGCAGAAAGATACTATGGTTACCTAGAAACAAGAAATTATTCAGTTAGCTGTGATTGCAATGTCTTTTTTCCCGGTATAGGCTGATGCAAGGAACCTACCTGACTTGAAAAATGGGTCAGAATTGTTCAGTATCAAATAGCCAGTCTAACCAGGGTCTAACTTCTAATGATCTGGTAGAACTGTAGAATAATAGGCCTGCAGAACTAGTCAGTGAAATTCAAAATCATTCAAAGTGTGTAAAGTGCGTTGTACCAGATAGAAGTTGGCTAAAAGTTACCACAATAAATTGGCTAAAAATACACTACACCAATAAATTGGCTAAAAATACACAATAAATAGGCATAAATAGTACCGATAGACCTGAAATAAATGGACCTATCGGTACCAGTAGTACCGGTAGATTGGGACTAAGACTGTGGTATAGGTGTACCAGTACAGTAAGAATTTAGTGGGATATGACTAGTGTGTATACTGGTAGCCCCTAGGCCTCGCAAGTAGTACCGGCAGTTTTTTAAGCTACCGGTACCGGTAATCATTTAAGAACTGCCACATTACCATAATTTTACACTAACTTTTAGACCAACCGGTAGATGTTACAGTGTAAGCTGTTGATTGTGTGATGAAGTTATATACCGGTACTTGTAATCTTTTGCTGGCCTGCACAGTGCTGGTTTGGGTAGGCTACCAGTACCAGAACATGACTTCTTGGGGTAGGCTAATCCTATACTTTTGTGTGGTGACACTAGACTACCTGAAAGGTAGGCTAGACTACCTGAAAGGTAGGCTAGTGTCGAGAGAACCGCAAATTTGCAATAATACAGCATTTTTGAAACCAGGACCTTAGGCCTGATTCCATGATGTCATGTTTTTCTTCAGTGGCGTAGAGCATCTTGGTCATACTTGTAGCTCACTACTTAAGGCGCCAAATTTACATACCAGTCGCAGGGGTTCGATTCCCTCTATAGTTGCTATTTTATGAGAAGAACACCGGTAAGTTTACACTTTTATTTTTTGTTTATTTAAACTTTTTTTCACTCTTTTTTAAAACTCTTTTCTCTCTAACAATGGGATACTTGAAGACTGGGGTAGATATATGGCCAAGTGGTGAGAGCGTCTGCCTCGGGAGCTGGAGACTTGGGTTTGATTCCGCGTCGGGTCAAACCAATGACTTTAAAATTGGTATTCGCAGCTTCCCTGCTTGACGCTCAGCATTAAAGGGACAGTGTGAAGAATAAGCTGGCAAGTTTACTTGTTGTGCCATTAGGAAAAGCACTTAGCGGGATTCCCCCGTCGTGGTGTGGTAGACAGATGGCCGGCAACTCCTAAGCGAGCTCGTATGGCACATTGATCGCTTTCTCGTGATAGGAGGATATATATGGGGTCCTACTAAACACCGCAAGGAACTACAAGGTACTACAAGGAACTACAAGGTACTTTTAAACCTTCAAAATGCTTGAAAACACTACAAGGAACTACAAGGTACTTTTATAGCTGCTACAAGGTAGTTGAAAACAGCACAAGGAACTACAAGGTACTTTTAAACCAACTACAAAGTAGCTGAAAACACTACAAGGAACTACAAGGTACTTTTAAACCAACTACAAGGTAGTTGAAAACACCACAAGGAACTACAAGGTACTTTTATAGCTACTACAAGGTAGTTAAAAACACCACAAGGAACTACAAGGTACTTTTAGACCAACTACAAGGTAGTTGAAAACACCACAAGGAACTACAAGGTACTTTTAAACCAAGTACAAAGTAGCTGAAAACACTACAAGGAACTACAAGGTACTTTTAAGCCAACTTCAAGGTAGTTGAAAACAGCACAAGGAACTACAAGGTGCTTTTAAACCAACTACAAGGTAGGCCTAGTTGAAAACAGCACAAGAAACTACAAGGTACCGGTACTTGTAAATCAACTACAAGACTTTTAAGGAAATTTCAAACCAACTACAACCTCCCGACCCCAACCCCTCCGACCCCAACCTCAACCCCCCCAACTCCAACCCTCCCGACTCTAACCCCCCCGACCCCAACCCCCCCGACTCCAACCCCCCCCGAACCCAAGCCCCTCGACCCCAAATCCCCCGACCCCAACCCTCCCGACCCCAACCTCCCCGACCCCAACCCCCCCGACTCTACCCCCCAAGTCCACCCCCCGACCCCAACCCCCCGACCCCAAGCCTCCCGACCCCAAGCCTCCCGACCCCACCCCAACTCCAACCCCCTCGACCTCAAGCCTCCCGACACCAAGCCCCCCGACCTCAACCCCCTGACTCCACCCTCCAACTTCACCCCCCGACTACAACCCCTCCAACTCCAACCCCACCCACCCCTACTCCCCGACTCCAAGCAATATTTCTCTTAAATTCGAAAAACAGGTAAAATCTAACGTTTAAAATTGTTTTGGAGTCGTCGATCCTCGTGTTATTATCCAAACTAGAAAGATGCTGCCATCAATCTATAAGGATGCTGTGCCCATCACTCATCAAAGTATGGTCGTATATCAATACGTGTGCCGCTGTGATTGCCGGCATGTGGGTCGCACATCCCTATGACTGCAAGATAGAATCAATCAACACATTTCAAAATCAATTCGAAATGAAGAAAATCCAACCAAAATTCTTCCCAAACGTAACTGCAAAATTACAGCTCCACTCAATCAACTAGACTGTGATTCAGCTATTGGTCTACACTTAACTCAAAATCCTGATTGTGCCTCTCATTATCATATAGACCAGTTTTCTGTTGTAACCAAAGCTAGAATAATTTTCCACTTGGGGACGCTGGAGGCAACTTTCAGCAAAACGCTGAAACCTATTCTGTGCCGTCAAAAGGAATTTGTCTACTCGCTGCAAATTCTCCGATAGTTGAGTTGGATTCTAAAATTCATCCATATTCGACCAATCACAAACGTCCCTTAACAACCAATCACAGCCCTTTTCCTTTTTCTTCTTTTTTGTTGCAGATTTTTCGATGAAGCTGATGATAATATATAGACCACCTTTTCCTTCTCAATTTACTCTCGTGTTAAACCCTGAAGAGAGCGAGACGAAAATGTTTGCTTTAAAAACAGTCTTTTTCAAGACTACCTAAATTTAAAAGAAGTTTTCGGCGCTTTATAAATCTGTTTTGAAATTCTGCACCACCCAAAAGGTTTTTGTAATTTGCAAACCAACCAGAGCTGGATGTCTCGAGACGTGTCTCGGTCTCGAGACACGTTTTTGAGTGTCTCGGTCTCGCTATGCCAATGTCTCGCCTCGGTCTTGGTCTCGAACCTTGAAAGTCTCGGAAAATGGTCATGTCTCGGTCGAGACATGAAAAACTTTTGGATTTGAAACAGCATTCAGGTCTTTGATATATGGAAGAAACAATGGTACTTTTCCGATGTATTCAAAGTAAAACATTGTGCGTGATTTCGCACTTTGCAAAAACATTTGGCCACATTTTGCTTAGACCATTTTGCTTTGTTGTTTAGGCCTGCAGAATTGTAGGCTTTTGCTTTCTTTTTGTGAGCAGCATATATGAAAACTGGTCTATTTCAACCACTAAGCACATGCATTCGATGGTAATCTACTCTAGACCAGGGATGTCTAACCTTTTAATTTATTAGGCACCCATTGCAAAATTAAATATTTAACTGGGCCGCAAAGCGACCAGAATTCCAATATTTCATATTATAGTTCTAAGAAAAAAATTTAACCATTGATAGGTAGGCCTTGGATTGAGCCGCATTTTGTTGAAAATGCGTCTTTTTTAACAACAAAGAAAATTTAAAAATCCATTAATATAATTAATTAATGTAATAATTAATCCAATAATGTTAATTTAGTTTTAACTTTTAACGATATGGCCTTCACTCAAAGACATAACGACCGCTAGCCTCGTCTAAAAAATTAATATATTTTTTATGGGCAAACGGTGTGTCAAATCAAAACATTTTCAAGAGAGTAACGTGTCATATGTCATAAAATTAAGATTTCTACAAATTTGTTTCCTATGAAAGATGCTATTCTCGTCTGGTTTACAACAGCTATCAAAAGATTATTCAAAGCAGTCCAGGCCCAAAAAAGGCTTCAAATCGAAAAAAGTGCAGGGATTACAGTTGCGGGAAATTTGGGTACCGACATGGGAAGTGCTTCCAGATTTGAGCTAGCTCTTTTTATGAGAAAGTTATTAACCAGATAGATTTTCAAAAATTCATGGTGTCACAATGGCTTTAAAATGTTTATGTTAATTAATTTATTATTTATCAAATATAAAGTATTTTGATTAAATTTCATGAACACTCTCGTGCTCAATACTTGATTAACTTGCTAAAACATTGTTTTAACAGAGGATAGTGGGCTGCAATGCCGACATTTTGGTCTAGACCAACATAGCCTACCAATGACTTTTTGTTTAAAGTTTTCTTGACATCTGTTTCGTTAGATTAAAAAAGAATATTGGGCCGTGTAATCGTCTGCGAGAGATATTGCTTGCCTTGCAAGCTACAAGGACTTAAATCTTCTGTGATAATAAGCTGTTTCGTTGTTATTATGGTGAACTCGTTGAATTATTAATTGTATTCGTTAAAAGGATATGACCAAGAGCACATTTATAATAGGCTACATCAGCTCATTAACGCGACGGCTTCATTGCTTCATTCGTTTTTGCTAATGTCATTTTGCTATAAAGTTGTTTCAATAACTTGGCTTAGTAGAGCCCATACTCCAGAGCATTACTATCGTTTTTATTTTTTCTAATTTTTGGCTCATGAAATCTCGTCTCGAGTCTCGTAACTTTAAAGTCTCGTCTCGGTCTCGAAGCTATGATGTCTCGTCTCGGTAGGTTCGGTCCTCGTTCCAGCTCTGAAACCAACGTCACTTGTGCGTAACATTTGTTACACGGGGAAATCCCCGTGATAGCGTGTGCCTTTTCAACGCTTCGGGCGAGAGATTTTAGCCGTAGAAAAAGCCAAAACATGCTGCAACGCTATGGTAAAATAGACTATTTTGATCCTGTTTAGGGTGGCTTACTAGCAGGGCAGAGGCAAAATTTTACTACTATTCAACCATCCAGACTTTCTTCAATCACTTGAAATAATTTTCCATTCAGGATTAAGGGTGTCAATCAATCAATCAATTTTCTGGACCCGCTTATCCTTGGGGGGTCGCGGGGGCAGCAGCTCAAGTTGGAGCCTCCAAGCATCTCGATCCTCTGCAACAAAGGATAGATGCTCTGCTGGGATGCCAAGGCGAGACCTACTAAGATCTTCTACGTAATCTCGCCATCGAGTTCTGGGACGGCCTCTAGGCCTTCGACCAATTGGTGTTGAACAGAGCAGTTTTTAGAAAATTTTCCACCCATCGTTCAACTCGACAGTTCCAGAACCCCGGCGCTTTGTTGATGAAATTCCCACAACATCAAGGCGATACTGTTGGGCTTCGCAAACAAGCTCCTGCTCTTTTCCTGTCAGTGACGAAACGTTCCAGTTCCCGATTGCTAGATCCCGGCAGTTTGGTCCAACTCGAGTACGTTTTCTGTGCGCTGCCCCCATTTGCCTCCCCAAACGCTTAGCGACTGCGTTGGTGGGTTTCCGGTGACGGTCAGCTTGTGGGGGAGACTGTAGCTTATTTTTCGAACGAGTCCCTCTGCCTAAAACTCGAACGCGGACCTTTTTATCCTGCGCGCCGTCCGATGCAGCATGAATATTGTTATTACAACTTTCCATTTAGCTACAGCATTGGATTGCTACTTGGTTTGTTTCTCTCCTTCGACCTTACCGCCATGGGTGACCCTGATGGAAGTGATTAAACACTACCGACGGCGTTGCTCTAAGGATCATTGAAAACTCAAACCTCCCCACCACGTTAAGGTGGCAATCCATAGGAGAGGGGATTAAGGGTGTTTTCGAAGTCATTTTTTGCAGCCAGTTAAGACAAATTCTGCTTTTAAACTCTCGGATGTCTCAACTCTTAAAAGTAGGCTGGCCATTTCTTCGAAATACAAAAGCGGGACGTCGCCCAAAATCAAGCGAAGAGCAAAAAAAAGGTCATCATGTTTTCCGACCAAAATCAAGTAAAAAAAAGAAAGTCCTTCCGTCCGCAGGCCGTAGTTTGAGCTAAAATTAGTGTCGTCGTTTGTGTAGTTGACATACTGTATTAATAAAATCAAATTTTGAATCAAAAGCTCAGGACAAAGTGGTAGACTGGGCGGGACACCGGGACCAAGGCCTAAAAGCTAGGTATGTGCCGATTCCAAATTTTTTGCCGATACCGATACTCAAAAAATACCTATTCCGATGCCGATTCTCCAAAAATTGCCGATACTCACCGATACCGATTAATCGGCACATCCCTAGTCCGAACCGGCCCACAACAGTTCAAACCGGAAACCAAATGTGGTGCAGACGCACAGTAAAAAAGCAAATGAAATGGGTAATGAGAATTGCTGGTGATTAGAGGAAATGAAATTAGACGGCTAAGGAAGTGCAATATGAAATAATTTTCAAAAAAAAAACAATCAAAATCCACAAAAAATTTTTTCTGAAGAATCGGTCAGGTATCGGCCATTTTTTACCGATGCCGATTCTCAAAAAATTTCCGATACTCACAGATGCCGACACCAATTAATCGGTTAATCTTTACAAAAACGGGACTGTTCCGGCGAAAACGGGACGTATGGCCACCCTATATTTAAAAGCAGTGTTTAGACTGGACGCGAAGCGACGCACAGTATTTTTCGCTACTGTTCTTTATTTCTTTTTCTGTTGGCACATGCGTACACGCTCGACAGATGCGCTAGCGTTGTCAAAAAACAAAGCGACTTTACAAACTTGTAAATTTTGCAAGTTTGTCGATTTGTACCATGCAGCAAGCGTTTTGTAGACCAGTCTGAACGTGCGTAATTGCGCTACTAAGTATACCTACGCTGAAGTTATGAGAGAGTTGTATACAGTTTTGCTTAGAAACTGTCTTTGTTCAGCGTTGTTCACATATCATTGCATGGTCACAAATGTATTTAAAATACTGTAAGCAAATGCAGCATTCGTTGTCACTTCCTTCTCGGGTTTCGAACCCTCACTTAAAAATTATTCTAATCGATCGAGCACGCAATCTCACATTAAAAAACGTAGTTGGCCAAATGGATTACGTAATGGACTTTTAGTTCTTTCCTTACTTCGCTCTACACCTTGGAACTGCATTTTTTGTAAAATGGACTTAATTACGCGCACTTCGAATTTATTGCACTGCTGTTTTGAAAAAGCTGTTCATTTCAATTTGGATGTCGCTCAGTGAAGAAGTGTTTTATTTTCGAAAGATATTGCCACCCCTGGTGAATTTTAGTTAATTTTTGCTGCTTTTGTCAAATTTTATCCTTTTCAATCGTGGCACAGAGAATACAAGAAGTTTTACTGACAGTTGTGCTAAAGAAAGATTTGGAAAGCAGTGAAGGTCTGTGCGTTCCTCACAGGCGAGAGGCGACCCATATGTACTCACCGTCACGGCGACGGTAAAATCGTAACAAATATAAATACTTGTCGTAAAAAGCATTTAAATACTGATGCAAAATACACCAAAATAAATGTATTTAAATACAAATACAAGATACATTATTTTGTATTTTAAATACGTATTTGTATCTTAAACTACAAATACATTCCAAGTCTGCCATTAAGTTGTATCGTTGTACCTAGAACAGAGAATAAGCATGCCTGAAGTCAGGTCGAAGTCATGAATTTAGTGAAATGAAAGTAAAGAAGCAATATCGCATGTTGTTGAGGGCCGCTTAGGAAGACAGAATGCGTTTAATGTTCAGAGATCCAATCACGTTTCACCCAACTTAAGAAAATGCAGAACACCTGAAATCAGGGCGTGGCCAGGTGAAAATTTAAGGGGAAACAAGTTACAATACGTTAAAGGTTATAAATAACACGACATTCATTAAAGTTTTAAGCATATTTTTGAATTTTGATTAGGGTAATAGGGTTCGTCGACAAAGGGGGGAAGCACAACCTTGTTACGCTTCACGCAACCTCCTGAAATTTTAAGTTTTGCAAGATTCATATTAACAAAAAATATCTTGATTTACAGAGCCGTAGCAACCCAACTTTGCCTTCCACAACAAAAAAGTATTTGCAAAGGCCCCCCATTTAAGCTTTTGAATAAAAAATTGTTAGCTTTTATTACAGAGTAGTAGTTCAGTGTTAAAACCACCATGCGAATGCAGTAAAACATACTCGTTGTCGCTGTGAAATAGATCTACATGAAAAGTGCATTTATACTGTAAGACAGTTTTGTCGGCCTTCCTACGCACAGCCTATCTATCTAGGCTAGACTCATTCCAGACTGTAAAGACTGTTACTTTTCTGCTCATCCTAAACATCTCGACTTCATTTCTTTTCTTGTTTGTTCCCTCCCTACAGCAGGCGACCATCCACCAACAACGATGCCTGGTGAAAAGACCCATAACTTCTAACCAACAACTAAGTTACCATTAGCCTATCTATATAACTGCAGACCCCAGGGGCAACCCACTTCCTATAACTAGGAAGGTGAGAAGTTGCCATGCTGCACCGGTGAGACCATAATAAGATCGAAACGCGTCTGCAGCTGCAAATGAGTGGGTTGTACCTGGGGTTTGTAGTTAGGCAACCGGTAACTTATTAGTTGCGGGTTAAAAGTTACTGGCCTTTTCACTGGGCATCGTTGTTTGTGGCTGGACGCCTGCTATATGGAGGGAACAACCCAGAAAAGATATAAAGTTGAAATGCTTGAGATGAGCATTGTAACAAAGAGTCCCTACAGTCTGGAATGAGTCTAGCCTGGATTGGCTGTGCGTAGCAAGGCTGACGAGACTTTTACTATCGAAACATAAAGTTGTCCCGTAAGAAAGTTTTGTTGCGCACGTAGTTACCTTTAAAATGATTTGGAGCGCACCTTTTTGTTTGCAAATCCTCTAATGTAGTTAATGTACAGAGGTTCCTCGAGTTACTGGAATGTTTCATTGGGGTTCCGCTCCACCTGAAAGATTGAAAACCACTGTCTTAGACGTTTAGATCCGGAAAAAGGCGTAAATTACCCATTTGAAAATCTTTCATGTCAGGAGAGTATTCAGAAATTTTTTCAGGGAGGGAGCACCAATTTTCGACATTTTTCAAGCGTATTTTTTTTTCGCAGAATTAATTTGAGGTAAATTAAGAAATAAAAACCGCTCTAGGAGTTTCCGGGGGTATGATCCCCCAGAAAACTTATACACTGCAATGGCCATTTTAGTGCTTTTTGAACAATTTGAAGCAAATTTCGTTTAAAATTGTTGCCTCTAATTCTGCGTGCTTCAACAAATATAATGCATTTTGTTTGCACTGATAGCCTAAGGCGTTAGGCTTATTGTTATCAAAGAGGTTCGAAATTATGGAAAAATTTTATTCATTAAAAACATTTTTGAAAATGACTGGTGGGGGATGGATCCCCCCCTGCTGTACCACATCGACTCAGATTCTAGTCTAGACTTTGCTCACACCTCTCTGGACCTTCGCGCTATCTCATAAGTATGGCATATTCTTGCTCTTTGTGACATCATCATTCCTGATGTATCATATGTTGCTATCAAATTAAAAGTACCTAGATGAGAGGAAAACATTTCAAAACTAAATTAATATGTAAATGTGAAAGAATACCATTCAACGCTATTTTACATAGCAACTTCTGGTGATCATTACACAACTTTGGGCCCTCAGCCAGTGTGCTCCCCTCCCCCCAATTGGGGGCGGCTGCTACCGCTTTGTTGGGTTATCTTGGAAATTGTTTTGGTGCTGTTTCTATATCTTCGTGCATGATTTGTGATGAACCCAGCTAAGTTTAACACCTCTACTAGGGTGGAGTGAAAAAAATTTTTTTTTTTTAAATCGAAAAAAGTGTAGTTCTCAAATCCTGGAAAATGATCTAAAACTTCTTGAAAAGTTGGTTTTGGAGGGTTGCTCCCATTTTCCAGCCGGCTACCCCCCAAATGTTATCGCAACTGATGACGCAGGGGCTAATTCTTATATCTCGGTAACCACTGGTCGGAGAGTAATGGTATATGGCTCAAAATCTGCGGAAATACCATGTTCCTATCTGTGCTAAGAAGAAAATTTTCTCTATTTTCACCACAAAAAAGTTACAGCCAAAAAACAAAAATTATGACCATTTTTGATAAATTTTTCGGAAAATTCATTTATGAGTTATCGTGTAAGAAGCACAGTCGCTAAATTTTCATCTGTGAAAGTCATTCCTCTCGTATAACTAACACTGTTTGTGATTTAATGCATTAATGAAGGGACGGATGGTGACATCCACTATTGCTGAAATAGAATGAGTAGGCCTAGTAACAATTGCCTCAAATCAGCAAGGACATAATAACCACAAGAGGAAGTCACTGAAATAGGCATACAGCTAATTTAGTGATTTTATTAAATTAGTTTTAATTCGATGCGAAATTGTATTTAAATGAAACACGAAAAAATGTAACATATAATGGCTGGGTGGTGTCAAGACTGACCACACAACAAAACGATGCAAGATGAAATAAATGGCTACTCTTGGCAGCCAAACTTGCAGCTTCAAACAATTGGTGGAGATTGTTGCTGGAGGAATCAAAATTGGCTTATTCGTATTAAGCATTTGCTTCAATGCGCAGCGATGGTAAATCGAACAAGCGAATCAAACTGCTGTTCAGTGCATGGGGACACTCGTCATAATTTTGTACTTTCTTCAGCTACTAGTTTTCGATGTGCTAGCACTTTTGCCACTCCTACATTTCTTACACTTTCATTATCATCTCCTAACATCATCACATAATCAGATAACCCATGGATCCAGATCCAGTAACTTTTTCAGCTTAGTTCAGATGATTAAGAATTTTTCAAACAAACGTGTTGAAGAAATTACGGCGCTTTGAGTGAATAGTTATTTTGCACACCAAGTATATATGCTTTGATTACGATGTTAGGGGATTATAATGAAAATGTGAGAAATGTAGGAGTGGCGAAAATGTTAGCATGCCGGAAACAAGTGGCTGAAGAAAGTGCAAATAACGATGAGTGCCCCCATGCACCGAGCAGCAGTTTGATTCGCTTGTTCGATTTACCATCACTGAACTTAGAAGCAAATGCTTACTACGAATTAGCCAATTTTGATTCTTACCAGCAAAAGCCTCCGGCAATTGCAAACCTTCAGATACAGAAATAGATGTCTGGAGAAAACTCTGGTATTTCACTTCCTATATGTCTTAGCACATGGCCAATCTGTGGGGCAGCTCATCAAACTGGTTGCGGAAGCATCTGCACAAATTGAAAGATTTGATCAACAAGATGAGTCATTCGACAAAAAAAATCAAATCCCGCTAACTTACGAAAACATTTGACAGCAAAAAGCAGTTTAAAATAGTGTTTTAGCAAACCGTGTGACCTCTTTTGCAAGCCGGATGGATAAAATTGATCTCACTGCAGTTGTTTTTGTTCTAAGCTATTTACTTTACCAAATAGGTGCACTACCGCATCAAACTTCTGGAATTTGCCACAACTATCCCTATGGGGTTGACAACATTTTTTGGCTGCTAAAAACAACCATTTCATCTTGTGTTGTATTATTTTGCCGTGAAGTCAGTCTTGACACCACCCAGCCTTTATACGTCACATTTTTTTCGTGTTTCATTTAAATACAATTTCGCATCGAATTAAAACTAATTTAATAAAATCACTAAATTAGCTGTATGCCTATTTCAGTGACTTCCTCTTGTGGTTATTATGTCCTTGCTGATTTGAGGCAATTGTTACTAGGCCTACTCATTCTATTTCAGCAATAGTGGATGTCACCATCCGTCCCTTCATTAATGCATTAAATCACAAACAGTGTTAGTTATACGAGAGGAATGACTTTCACAGATGAAAATTTAGCGACTGTGCTTCTTACACGATAACTCATAAATGAATTTTCCGAAAAATTTATCAAAAATGGTCATAATTTTTGTTTTTTGGCTGTAACTTTTTTGTGGTGAAAATAGAGAAAATTTTCTTCTTAGCACAGATAGGAACATGGTATTTCCGCAGATTTTGAGCCATATACCATTACTCTCCGACCAGTGGTTACCGAGATATAAGAATTAGCCCCTGCGTCATCAGTTGCGATAACATTTGGGGGGTAGCCGGCTGGAAAATGGGAGCAACCCTCCAAAACCAACTTTTTAAGAAGTTTTAGATTATTTTCCATGATTTGAGAACTACACTTTTTTCGATTTAAAAAAAAAAATTTTTTTCACTCCACCTAACCTCTACCACTAAATATTTTGCCTGATAATGTTTGGTGCAATGATACTTTTAGCTCTAACCATTAAACAATAAAATCAGCGTTTGGGGGATTCGACACTGAGCTCTTCCCTCTTAAAAAAATCCTGAATTCGTTTCCTGCTTTTGTAGCAGTGTTTTCGTAATTGATTGTTCGTTGTTGTCGTTCATCACTTCATTACTGTATCTACAGTATTTTTGTGTTTGGATTGTTGTAGTTGCAAGTTATTGAAAATACGCAGGTCTATAGTGAGGACGTTGCGTACAATTTAATAAAATATACTCAACCGTGAATTTTTTTTATCCAAAACTTAAAAAACATATAACAAATTTTAAGCTTGTAAAGACTAAAAATAGATTCCCACAAATTTGAATTCTGTTTCAGTTTCGCTTTGCTCAATCTCTGCCGCAAAAAAATCTGTTTCAACTCCGCTTTGCTCCGTTTGATTTCCACTTCTTTAGCGCTGTTACTTCACTTGCATATAATTGTGTAACCCTGTTTTTCTAACGCCGAACAATTTGATATGTGGAACTTCGAGGAAGCTGATGCATTGTTTCCACCATTGTTACATCGACATATTAACGACCGGTTGGCATAGTAGTTAAAGACATCTCTATGTCGGTCCCCGAGGTCATGGGCTCGATTTCCGGGCCGGTCAAATGTTGCCAACGGTCCGTCACCGCTGCGACGTTTTAAAAAATCGTCACCACTGCGACAATTTTTATCAATGAAACCAAAGGGGTAACAACATAAAAAGTTGTGAATACACAAACAAGAAGATACAGGAAAACAGAATGGTCGTGATGGCTTTACTTTTGCATTATTTCATAAAAGTTATGCTGTACATTTCTAGTTTGCTTTAAAGAATATCGCATGCTCGGGGTTAACCTCCAGTTCAGCGATTATACATTTTTGTTGTTGTACATAATTACCCTGTTCACATGTGAATAAGAGCCAGTAACATTGGAACATTTAAATTTTTTGAGACGTTTCGATTTATACTTAAATGATTGTCAATAATTACCCTGTTCACATGTGAACAGGGCTTTAGGACCACGGTTCTTGGTTCTAGCTTCTGCATCATAATCAATGTTTTGATGCCACAGTTTAAAAAGAGTGATTGTGACATCAAGAAATTGATTATGATGCAGAAACTAGAACTTAAAATCACGGGCCTAAGGCCCACTAAACTTGGACATGTGGACAGAATAACTGTGTTAGTTTATGGGCAAGTCTAAAACCTATATTGCTTTGTCGTTGTATTTTTTGATCATTGCATTGCTTTATTGTTTTGGTATGGGTTGCGGTAGTCACGAAATGAAAATAAACTATGTAGGAAGAGATTTTGTATGTTCACGCGAAGTAAACTCAGCTAAAATGTGAAAACTGCATTTTGACGCCGCTGAACTTCATTCTATTTTCACTTCTTCCAACCTGTTTCTCTTCTTTCAAATTGTTTCAGCTCTAACGCGCTTCACCTGCATTAAATTTTTGGCAAACCCGCTGATTTCATGCAGAACGCCTTATTGTTTGAAGCTAATGCAGTGCCTCAATTATTTTAAGTGTGTTAGAACTACTTCACTTAGGCGATGAAGTCAGGTACAAAAAAAAGCTGCTATAGCGATCAGACGCAAGTGATAGACAAATATTCGTTAAGAATCAGGGTCGTTGTTTCCCATTCTTGGTATTGGTTTGACTGCAAACATAAACGAACAAAACCCTCATTTCAATTTAAATTATCCAAAAGTAGAAAAGATTAGATTCCCTTAAAGTTGTTAGGTAGTATAACCACACTTTGCAGGTTCGATACTTCATTTACCCTATGATTAAAAAAATCACTATCAAATCTTTATTATGCTCGCAGAAACACGCCGAAGCGAGTGACGAATGACGGGGCCTATCTCCACGGCTTAACGTCTGGGCAACACCATTTCAGAGAAACGTCGCAGCAGTGGCGAGCCGTTTGCGACAATGTGTCCGATTTGACCGACCAAGGAAATCGAACCTAAGACCTTACGCGCCGACCTTCCTTAACAACTACGCTAAGCAACAACTTACTTCTATGTTTCGAAAGTTTTAAACACATGCCAGTATCAACATCTAATTCTTATTCTAATAGAATACAAAAAACATTAGTTTCAGATTTCGAATCAACACTTACACATCCACGTTCTAGTTGGCTGTTTAGATATTTCTTTCAGATAATGAAATATGATAATAAAACTTCAAACTATATAACCACAGAAGAATTACGATAATGAATTCATTGTATTGACTGTTGAATTGTTAATACAGCTTTCTAATAGTACAGAACACCATGGTTTTCTGTCACAACGCACTAGTATTGCAACTGGATACCAAGATGAAATATTCTGAGCTAAATGCAAAAGTAAGTTATTTAGTGGACAAAATATTATTTTAACAGAAGAATTTATTTGTTTATTTTTTGTGGGTAACAGAAAAATTTTTGTTTTTTCGGGATGGGGAAGAGCGGGGGTAATAGAATAAACAAAAAATTCTCTGTTAGCCTACCAGGCATTTTTGCGCTGGATCGTTCTGATTTTCAAAAAAAATAAGCTTCAACGGTGCAAAATTGAAATGAAAAACCAGGTGAAAACCTTTTATTTTGTAGGTCACATTCGTAACGCGGATCTCAAAAAAAAAAAAAAAAAAAGAAAAAAAGGTCTTCTCCTTGTTTTCCTATCAGCGTGCGGCCTACGGCTTCAACAGTTTTTCTAAATTTAGCCCTTCGTGTAAAAAGTCTGCCCACCCCTGTTATATAGTGAGTTTTGAAATAAACAATATTGAACTTGACGAATATACACGCTTGTCGCACAAACAAAATTGCGTGTCTTCAACGACGTATGATGTAGTCAGAGTTGGGCACTCGGTACTTTAAAAGTACCGTCGGTACCGGTACTTGCATAAAAAACTACTGCACTCCAGGCATATTGTTGGTGGCTGGAAAATTACGCATAATATAGAATAACTGAATATACCGGCCAGGCCTAGCCCATTACATTATTCTATCATAAGCGTGATTAACAGATTAAGGTCGAGCGATTGAGCCCAACCCTCTTTCCGCTTACGATGAAAATGTTAAGGCCGTCATCGTCAAACGGTAATATCTAGCAAAACACACTCTGAAGAAAACACAAGCTTTTGTAATTCGCAAACCAGCATCACTTGTGTGTAACAGTTGTTACGTAGGGAAATCCGCGTGATCGCGAGTGCATTCTGATCGCCTCGAGCGATAGATTTCGGCAACAAGAAAAGCAAAAACAGGCTGCAAAGCTGTGCACCAAGTTGTATCGTTGTTTCTAGAACAGAGAATAAGCTTGGCTGAAGTCAGGTTGAAGTCATGACTATAGTGAAATGAAAGTAAAAACGTAACATTTCAGGTTGTTTAGGGTCGGTTATCTTGGCTTTGGTAAAACAGCATGCATTTAATGTTCAGGGTTCCAATCATGTTTCACCCAACTTAAGCTAATGCAGAACACCTGAAATCAGGGGGTAGCCTAGAGATAATTCAAGGTGGAGCAAGATACTGTACAACAGGCTAAAGGTTGCAAATAACACGATATTTAAGAATGTTTTAACTTTTTAAGCATATTTTTGAGTTTTGATGAAGGTAATAGGGTTCGTCAAGAAAAGGGGGGGCAACACCCCCTGGCTACGAATTACGCAACCTCCTGAAACTTTAAGTTTTGCAAGATTGATATTAGCAAAAGATATCTTGGGTTAAGTCTGCTTACAGTTGTAGTGATAACTTGTGTAAGCATAAAATAATGTGGTTTAGTAAAAGAGGATCGTCATTGAAGGACTTTAGGGGCGTTTACAAGCAGAGCCTTTGAAGTTTTCGTGATTAGCCTATTTGGTGTTAAAAATCCGTGAACTAACAGTGCAAAACCGCCTGAATTTAAATTGAGGATTTAAAGTTGTAGCTCCGAATCTCTGAAACCATGAGCGTCACCAGGATTTTGGCCAGGGAGGGTCAAAACTCAAAAGGTATGCGTTGCGTTATAGCTAAAGCCGAAGTCACACGAGGCTAATTTATTGGCTGCTTTTACTCACTTCTAATATTTGCAGGCTCATATTAGCTTCGAATGCTGGTCACACAAAGCGAATAAAATAATGCATTCGCAGCTAGCGAATACCGGTAGTAACTAGTTATTGTAACTAAATCTACAGCAAACCTAAGGACAGCGAAAGTTTTTAAACAGATTAATAGCAAAGTCCGTATACGGACTTTCGTCAATAGGACTAGCATGTGTCGAAATTAGTTAGGGGTAATTAGAGAATTTTATTTTAAAAAGAAAAGGAAGTGGGTAAGAGATTGGATAGTTTATTTATTTATTTTTTTTGATCGTTTAATTTTGTTGGGTTCACTTCGGTAACAGTTTTAATACTTTTGATTTTTCCTTTTAAAGTTTCTTCATTGCGAATTTGAAATTCTGGTCCGGCGTTTTGAAGTTCAAGGAACAGTTTTCCTAAATTGTGTCCCCTTGTATTCTTTTTGAAATAATTTTCGAGGCTCGTGACCCACAAAACCTCACAGCTGTTGTATATTTCTAAAAAATTTATAACAGTATCTGCATCCCACTTCAATACCTGCTGTTTCGACATCTTTCGTTTGCGTACCGCACTATTGAGTTGTAACTTGTGAGATTGCCTGGTAGTGCTAGTAGGCCTATTGTACGCAGCTGACGCCCCTCCCACACCCACCATGTCATACTACTCGTTTTTGAACGTTTCTTTGCATTTTAAAATTCGTGTTATTTTTCCTGGGGAAGTCAACTGACCTCTCTTGCCCCTACGTGGTTACCCCCAAGTCTCATACCTAGGGCCGTCGTACATGTTGGTAGACTAATACAGTGGTCGGCAACCACCGGGCCGCTTGCCGGTCCGTATGAAGTTTGTTGCCGGTGCGTATGCGTTTTCAGATGTAATGCTTTAAATTTGAAACATTTTTATAACGTTACACGCAATTTTTGGACATTTTTAAAAGTACTTCATAGCACGATTCTGATGACCTAATTATGCAAATTTATTCATAATCATAAAATTAACCTAGTTACAAAAGCAAATCGTTTAATTTCACAGCGAACAGTTACATTTAATTACGCCTTCATTTTATCGTAAAGCATGCGTAAATCAAATAGCGCTGGGCTAAAGAAGCTAGTCAAGAGAGAGAATAACGTTAGAGATCAGGTTCGAGAAGCTAATATAAAAAATTAAAACAAAGCTGCTGCTGCAGTAAAATCTAAAAAGTTTAATCATTCAGTCCGAGAAGGCTAAAACAAGATCGAGGTTGTCAGTTTTGAATAAATCCGAACTGTTTTATTGCTAATATTTGTGATTTTGCAAACGGCGGTCCGCAAAAAAAATTCGGTTTAGTACGACATTTAGAAGCACAGATGCAAAACACCACACAAAAACGAAAAAAACAAATAATAAAGTACAAACGAAGTTATCTGAAACTTAGTCATCTACCCAGCTTAATTTGAAATTTTCTTTCACTAGCAAGTTTTGCTTCACCCTCGAGAAATTTTTTGTCATTATCCAATATAATAACCCTAGATTGTGATGTACCCTAGTCCAGTGTTTCTGAACCGCCGGTCCGCGGACCGACACCGGTTTTGTCGGCCAACAGATAAGTTCATGCTGTATGCA
Source organism: Trididemnum miniatum (assembly GCA_964006365.1). Taxonomy (NCBI): domain Eukaryota; kingdom Metazoa; phylum Chordata; class Ascidiacea; order Aplousobranchia; family Didemnidae; genus Trididemnum; species Trididemnum miniatum. The sequence continues at coordinate 11,261,424 of OZ023251.1, read as the reverse complement.
CTGCCGATTCATTGAGTTTTGCTTTTCTCGTAAAAAAACAACACTTTGGAGGTGAAATGACCCTAGCGCATAACTGATAATTTACTACGAGTCGTGGTAGTAGTATATGAAATCTAAGAGCATATTTAATTGAAATTCAGCGGTATGATTACTGAAATTAGATTATGAAACGGAAACAAACAAACAGCCAAGCGTCTTCCTTTTCTTTCTAACAACCCATCAACAAAAATCACGTTGGTGATTTTAGCATTTGGTTTTAACATGACCTTTTTAGTTGGTTTTTAAAGTCCACCAATCCACAAAATTTGTTTACAAATTTTGCCGGTCCGCAACCTGAAAAAGGTTGAGAACCACTGCTCTAGTTCAGTGTTTTCAAACTTTTTTGATCATGACCAACTCTGCACGCCCATATTTCCCACACTCGAACGCTAAAATTTTCTCAGCTCACTCAAGCGTGTACTGTTCAATTTCGTCACGTCAAGTCAGAAACAATCTCTCACGACCCACCGGGGAATCGCAACCCTCAGTTTGAAGAGCATTGCTCTAGTCAACATTCGTGTGTGTTGTGTGTCAATTGCTAAGAAATTTTAAAAGCTTTTTATGTAAGCTGTTATTATCAAATAAAATTTTGTTCGCATTGATTGTAGTTTTTCAACTGTGTTAAAATGCTTGTGCATTTCGTCTTTCTAATATCTACGCTGTGTAGTTTGATGATTTTGTTTATTTTTTGCACTATGACTTTTATCTGACGATAAAAACTTAAGAAACTTAGGACTTTATCTAATCGAAATTTTCAAAACAGTGAAATAAGTAACTGCAAATGAGGTGCTGCATGGCTAAGCGTTTTTATTGATACAAAACCTACCCAACCACGAGCCTGGGCCGTAGCCGGTGAAAATGTGGGAGGGGTCAAAACAAGTCAAAGATTGCACTTTTTTACAAGAATCTTTTAAAGGTCTCTTCTGTTTTTCAATTAGCTTTGCTGAAAAAAACTACGCTTGAAAAAAATGTGGAAATTTTGCCCCCCCCTCTTTTTTTAATTTTTTGTAACGCCACTGCATTGCCTCATGAACAATAAATACCATTTTTGCAACATTTGTTTTGTTGTTTGGGTTTAGAATTCAGACAAAATTGTTGACAAAAACATCCCCCCCTCCCCCATCCAGTAAAAATCTTCCACTTCGCACACTGATTGAGAAACACGAAAACCTCTAGGGGGTCCGGGTGCATGCTACCCAAAAAAATTTTTGAAAATTTACATTCTGTAATGGCTATGTTAGTGCTTTTTGAATAATTTTCGGGCAAATTTTGTTTGAATTTTTTGACCCTAATTCTGAGTGCGTCGCCAAATATGATGCATTTTGTTCGCACATTTTTGATTATGAATGCTTAAGGCGCAAGGCTTATTGCTATCAAAGGTGTTTGAAATTATGGAAAAATTGTATGCATCCAAATCACTTTTGAAAATGGCTGGTGGAAGGATGAATACCCCTGGCTTTCATATTACCTACTGGATCCACCCCTTGCCATGACCTACAGAAATGATCGAAAGAGTCTGGCCTCATTTCAGACTCTTTCGATGTGAAAGTAGTTTTGTTTTGTTCTTTTTTACTAAAAGGCAGAGTCAAAAAGGGGGGCATGACACAATGTTCCCCCCCTTTAAATACGCTTCTGCATTGACGTAAACAATGTATTAATGCTTAACGCAAAAAAACAATACAGTCACAACATGCTAAAAACTTACACTGTGGGACTACATCACGGCTGATTCTAGCTTGGTAGTACTTCGTAATTTGATGTAAGTTTTGATATATACTGTAGGCCTATATGTAGTTAGTATGGAGGTATGGAAGACAATCTTCCATTCTTTATATTTTTCAAATTTTTCATTCCATTCTGAGCATCTTCCATATTCCATACCAAAAGTCTCCTTCCATTCCATACCATTTTCATTCCATTCCATAGCATGCCCTGATGTTATGAAATGATCTTTTATTAGAAGAATATGTAAATAAATTTATCTGTTTATTCACAGACTTGAAATTTTTCAGTTGGGTAATCGAATAAAAACTTCAAGTTTTCGTAGTGAAATTGAAAGTGAAAAACCTTTTGGAAGAAAAAAATGTCCCTTCAAAAAGAACGAAATCGACGATTCGAAAAAGAATCGAAAAAACAATATTGTCTATTCTGTGGAATGATGATACTGGTATTGTGGCTGATATTACTCCTGGTGGGATATTTTTGCGTTGATAAGGACAAGCATACTATACTCTATGTTGTGTACTTGGCCTTTCGTATTTATTTCATTGTAATAAATGCTGTTACCTTTATTATAAACTGCGTCGACAAAATGCTTGCTAAATGTGAGTGCGAGCAGCACAGAGTACCAGAACTTATGTTGCATATTTGCACTGGCTTAGGAGGAGCCCCCGCCACTGCTTTGGCCATTGTCCTTCCTAAGCATAAGTCATCAAAAGCTTCTTATCATGATACTTTTCTGAAAACCAGTGGTGTCCATATTTGCTTGTTTTTTATTTGTGCAGTTATTCTTAGCGTTCTTACAGCCAAGTTTATAAATTCCGGTAACTAGATTTGGCGCAAACAAGTTTGTTATTTTCTAGTGCTGAGTAGTGCGTAGCGTAATTTAATCGATTCTACAGCATTCACTACTAAAACCAGTTATAAAAAATAATTACAGTACGATATTCATATAAAAGCACAGATGCAAAACACCACACAAAAGCAATAACAAAAAAATAATAATGAGCGACAAGATTATCAGAAACTTAGTCATCTACCCAGCTTCATATTTAAACTTTTCTTTTACCAACAAGCTTTGCTTCACCCTTGAATAACTTTTGTCATTATGCTATATACGTCAGGGGCGGCGAACCTATGGCACGCCGCAGATTTTTTTCTGACACGCTACTTAATACTTTAATCTTGCTTTCGTCCCTTTTTGGAAAATGTGGGTCCAAAATGCCCCCACAAAGCCTTCACGTACGTAGAGCTACTACTTTCACGTTCGTAGAGCTACTATTTTTCCCATTAAAAACAGGTGAAGACCAAAACAAAAAAGGTCTTCACGTCCGTAGGATTACTGCATCCCTACTACAAAATTCAAAAAAAGAAGGTCTTCACGTCTGCTGAAGAAACCATGCGATAAAGTCTCACTGATAGGCTTATTTGCTTAATGACAATAAATTCATTTTGTTTTTGTTTTGTTTAATGTGATGGCACGGCATTGACTTGCTTAACTTTCTTTTTAATATTTTGGCACGTTCGCCAAAAAAGGTTCGCCACCCCTGTGCTACATGATAACCCTTGGTTATGATGCACTCTAATCCAGTGTTCCTCTAATTTTTTTGATCATGACTGTAACGATGTAACTGTTTAATATGTTTTGTTTGAAATGTTTTGTCTACAGTCGAAGATTCTATACCGATGCGTTGTTTTCCAAAGTTTTATTGGTGGGATTGTTTCGTAAGGTTGCATTATGAAGTCATAATTTTTTACTTACGTAATTTCACTGAGTCAAAATTTGTGCTTGTGAAGGCACAATTGCGTTTACTGTAGTTTGGTGTGAGTTTTTGCATGTCTTATGATTTCTCTTCTTGTTTCTTTTTGAGAATGTTGTTAAACGTTCTCGAACTTGAATTTAGAGTGTAAATAGACGTGATTATTTGAGCGTGGTTATTCGTGTGCAGATTTAGTGTGCGTAGAGTAAGCAATTTTGTTGTATGCTGGATAGCCCTTGTTGTATGGTGTTACTGAAGTGAGCAGTGGTGCTTGTGTTTATTGAAAAGTAGGACGGTGAGTACCGTAGCTACGTGAGTTAAGTTGGGTCGATTATTATATTTGTTTGGAGAAGAAGGTCTTGGTTTTTTCTGGAGGTCAGATCTAAGAACGAATTAATTCCTACGGATTGTCATACAATTCTTATCAATCGTCCTGTCAGCGAAGTAATACAATTTCCTGTTTCGCGATAATGACCTAATTCAATGAACAAACTCAAAAATTCAATAAACTTTGCACGCCCATATTTTTCGAGACCTTCAGACGCTAAAAATTTCTCAGCTCACTCCAGCGTGTAACCTACTGTTTACTTTCGTCACGTCAAGTCAGAAGCCACATCTTGCGACCCCCACTGAGTCTTTTCGCGACCCACCGGGGGATCGCGACCCTCAGTTTGAAGAACACTGCTCTTGTCAACATTTGTGTGTGTTTGTGTGTCTATTGCTAAGAAATTTCAAAAGCTTTTATGTAAGCTGTTATTATCAATTAAAATTTTGTGTTTGTATTGACTGTAGTTTTTAAACTGTGCTAAAATGCTTGCGCATATAGCCTATAGTCTTTCTAATATCTACGCTCTTTTGTTTGATGATTTTGTTTGTTGTTTTTTTACACTATAACCTTATCTGACAACAAAAAAAACGTAGGGATAGCTTTAAAAAAAAGATGTTTTCGCATGGCTTCAAGAAACACTTTGTGAAAGAAACGCTTTCAAGAAACGCTTGACAGCCTAATGCTAAAACAGGTTTTTTCACAGCTATGTTTAAATTCTGTACCGCCGAACACTTTATTCTAATAAAAACTTGAAAGCGAAATATTTAAAATAGTGAAATCAGGAACTGTTGGTTCAGCACTTTCATTGATATAAAACCTACCAACCACGAGCCAGGGCCGTAGCCGGGAAAAATTGGGGGATCACAGTAAGTCAAAGATTGCGCTGTTTTACAAGAGTCTTCTAAACCAGGAGTTCTCGTCCGGGTGGGGGGGACATTCCCCAGGATGCCACACGCGCATGATTTATCAATGGTAATTAACCACTAGAGTCTACTCAAGACCAGCAGACGGCTATAGCTACCATGAATGAAATAGCCTACCGACAAAAAATTTTATTGCTGAGCAAGGGGGCCACTGCTGTTGAGAGCCTCTAGTAGCGGGCCACCAAACGCAAAAGGTAGAGAACCACTGTTTCAAACTCACTTCAGACTAGGTTTCGTCAAAAAAGGGTGCCAGTGCTTCCCACACCTTCTGACAACGAGACCGCCAAAAACAACTGCAAGCATATTGTTGGGAGGCAGGCAGGGCCGAATTTACGTATAGGCTAAGCAGGCTGAAGCCTAGGGTTTCGGAGAAAATGAGAGGCCTCATTACGAACAACGAAGATCTTTTTTTTGGTCTTCACTGATTTCTAGTGAAAAAAATGGAAATAGCCTGCGGCCTCCCATTGTCAAAATCCGGTTCTGGGGCAGGCCAAATACACATAATATAGATTAATCACCGATCAGGCCTATAGGCCATTGCATTGTTCTATCATATGTGTGACTAAAAGATTAAAGTTGAGCGATTGTATCCAACCCTCTCTCTTTCCGCTTATAATGAAAATGTTAAGCCCATCATCGTCAAACAATAATATTCAGCAAAACACATTCCGAACAAAACACAAACTTTTGTAATTTAAAAAGCGCCGAAAACGTGTTTTAAATTTAGGTAGTCTTGAAAAAGACTGTTTTTGAACCAAACATTTTCGTCTCGCTCTCTTCAGGGTTCAACGCGAGAGTAAATTGAGAAGGAAAAGGTCATTCAGCGTTTTGCTATGCTACTGTTCAGTAATGCTACCGTAATCAGCTGCAGAGTTGTTGCAGTAGCAGAGAATAAATCTTAGCATTTGCAAGGCGAGTCACCGTAAAGAATCACTGTTTCTGCAAAGTAGACTGCTGTTACCTCATCTGACGTGTACCTAGAATGGCTAAAATGAATGATAAGCTGGACAAAATCTTACACTTTGTTGAAAATCTGACATTAAGAATTGATAAATTGGAAAAGACAAGATTAAGCTATGGTGAACGATTGGATGAGCTAGAAGGTAAATTTAATACCAAGTTTGAAGAAATTGATATTCGTTTAGAAGATAAAGCAGAAACAAGTGAACTGGAAATCCTACAGGCAAAGTTAGCAACCATCGAAGAATCTATTACAGAACAAGAACGAACGGCTGTTATGCAAGAATCTTACGAAAAAAGGCTAAATATATATTTATTCACGGTACACCCGAATCGAATAACAGTGAGTGGAAAAGTCTTTTACAAACCCTTGGAGCTATCCAAAATTTTATGAAAGATGGTCAGCTTATTTTCGGCCCATTGACGATACCATTAGCAGATTATCATCGATTACCACAAAGGCTCGTATTCAGAAGAGACGGAAGAAAGGTCGCTCGACCCATTATCATTAAATTGACCACTGCACCCGACAAAAAACGGATCTTTAGCAGTCTTTAAAACCTAAAAGACTACAATGAGCGCAGAAGGACCCAGAACCATAGCACTGTATATGTTACGGATCATTTACTAAAATCCTTCCAGGAAGAACAAAAATTGTTTTTACCACAATTTAAGAAAGCGAGATGATTAGATCAAAAAACTGTTTGGAGAGCCGAAAACGGCCACTACAACCTTTACGTTAATGGTATGTCTTCTTAGCTCTTACCATACCAAATCAGTGAGTAAAATTTATTCTCTTGTGTCTTTACAAAACACTGCGCTATTCTTTATGATCAACATTACGCTACTGTATTAAAACAATCAGCTATGTATTCATGAGCAAAACTGTAATATTCCTGTGTTATAACAATGGGTTATACTTTTACAAGTATTTAACTTGGTGCTTCTGTTTTAGTTTCAATAATTTGTTTATCTAACCATCGAACGAAATCCAACCAACGTTACTACTTCGTTACAATTACTTTTTGCATATTCGTCAAAACCATTCAAAATCTAATTAAATAATTCAAAATTGACACTATGCTGGCTATAGAATAAGAAGGTAACGTTTACTGGTCATGCAAAAACTCTAAGCTAAAACTTTTTTTTCTTGTGCCTTAATCATTATGCCTCAACTTAATTTATTATGCTACTGGCAACACTCGGCTGTATTTACGTTGCTCTGCTTTGCTCTGTTTCCTGTAGTTTGCTTGCTAGTATTCGAAAATGGCTGCAAGTAGTTATTGTGACTTTTCATGTCGGGAAGCCACCTCAGAAAATTATGAACCCGAACGTACCATAACTGATGAAAATAATTTGCCCCATAGACTGTTCCAAAGTTTAAAAGCAGATATTTGTCCCTGTAAAATCTATGATTTTGAAAATAACAGATTTTGCTTTAATCGTACTAACTCACACTTTATTCTTCATCTTAATATCTGTTCGCTACAGGCATATTTTGACGAATTGCTTGATTTCCTTCAAGAGTTTTCTAGTTTACCTTCATTGATCTTCATTTCAGAAACCCGTATCAACAATAACCCTATGATCAATATTGATATACTGTACATATATATTTTTTTGTCCACTTTCCTTCCCCTGCGAAAGCTGGAGGTGTTGGTGCATATCTTTCTACATTAGAGCAGGTCGATTTTGAAAATCAATATGGAGCAAAGTGCCAGTAGTTTCATATAGCATAAAAACTCACTTGTATGAAATATCAGCCATATCCAATGAGAAACCGCTTGCGGAAATTAATTAATAGTTTTTTATTATTTTTGACAATTTTTTGTTGCCGCTAGATGGCACCCGACTAAATTTTAATTTTTTTGACTTTTTTAAGTAATTTAAAGTTGCACATGGAGTTGGCCGAGTGGTTGGTGCATTGGGCTCCGAAGCTGGCTTCGCGGGTTCGATGCTCAACTAGATCATCATCCATGATGCATGTACTTCACTACTACAAAAACCCTAAGCTGCAATTAAGTGGCTTGAAATAACAATAATAAAAAAAAAAAAAAAAAAAGTAATTTAAAGTTTATGATATTTCGTAAGTATTAGTTAAATTACATAGCGGTATAAGGCAATTGGATTATTGAACAATACAAAATAAATAAATGAAAAAAACGAGAACAAAATCACAACTCGCAGTTCAGTTCTTCATAAGACTGGCAATAATTGCCTTTTGACGAAAATGCCGGACGTAAATTGCGGCTCAAAACTTTGGCGATTATTCCCTTGTGACGATTTTCAAAGCCGTATGAAGTGCGTGAAGCTTCCGACACGAGTTTGACACTTCTATCCACACTTTGGGAGTGTTAAGGAAGATCATTAATATTCGGTTTGAAATTATTGGCAGTTAAAGTTTGAATATCTTCGTTTGAAAGTTCCTGCATAAGTGGTGGGTCAGCACCTTATTCGGAAGCTGGTAACCTTAACTGCTGCTCAATCAACCGATGCCACGTGAAAACTGTCTTTCAAGCCAGCTTTATTTCATACAAGTGAGTTTTTATGCTATATGAAACTACTGGTACATTACTCACATCAATATTCAAAAATTAGTTTAAAATCGACCTGCCCTATTTTATATCCCTAAAATTTACATAGAAAGACAATTTGCAGTTAATTGTGATGGAATGTGAGGATTTGTGGTCTCAAATACAATTTTCTGGCCAAAAAAATAATTATATTTTTGCAGTAATTTATTGCCATTCTAGAAAACAGTCTTCCTACTTTCATTAAAAAACTAGACATAACAATGAATTATCTCAACCAAAAAGGAAATAAGGTGTATACTTTTGGCGATATAAATCTAGACTTAAATCCCCAACAAATATCCGCCTCAATTTCGGACTATCTACAAACACTCGATACCAATGGATTTACATGCCTTACTACTGACCCAACACGAGTAACTTTAGATTCTAAAACCATAATTGATCACCTTCTTACAAATGACTATGAATCAAAGTTGACTCCCGGCGTTATTTCTTACAAAATCTCAGACCACTTCCCAATTTTCTGCACTGTCTCCGATCCTGGATTTACAAAATCCTCCAACCCTCCTATTCACTGACAGCTTGTGAAGAAAAAACTTGGGGATGCTGCAAGAATTATATTCAACGTAAAACAGCAACATTTTTTAAACGTAAAACAATCGTCTTCACGTTCACGTGCTGTGCGTAGTATGTTCTGGTCACTTTTTAGGTAATAACAACAATTAGCAATTAAAGGATACTTGACAAGAATGCTTAGATAATTTCATTCATAAATAACAGCTCATCATAAAAATATCAACGAAAGCGATAAAGCTGTCTGAAAATATGTTTATAAATCTGCAAAAGTTAACCGGATTTTTAGCAGTCACGCGCACTGCTCGAACTTATGTTAAAATTCTATTTGAATTTTACGTCTTTAATTAGCTGTTTAACAAACTCGACCGAGTAGAAGTAATTATTATGAAACGTTTCACAAAATGACAAACAACCAAGTAGGTAAAACAATAAACCTGGCGGACGTGAAATCAACGTTTTTACACCAGGCCGCCAACAATGACGATTACAAAATTATTGCAATAATCACACCAAGCACGAATGGGGTACTGTGGTATTGCGTTTAAATAAAATTCCCACGTAGGCTATATGTATAATACCGGTAGATATCGAATAAGCCAAGCTTCAATTATACCAACAGGTCTACTGGTCAGTTGTATATGCTTAGTATTATTCCCAAATTAGTTAAAGACCGGCCGTTAACCCAGTTGCTTAGCGCCCACGCTATCGGTGCGGGAGGTCTTGGATTCAAATCCCGGGTCGGTCAAATTGGCACAGTGTAGCCAGCGGCTTGCCACCGCTGCGACGTTCCTTAGAAGCTGTGTAGCCCAGGCGCTAAGCCGCGGAGATGGCTCATGCCACTCGTTACACGTTTCGGCGTAATACCGCAAGTATAATGAAGATTTGGTTTTAGTTACGGTAGCTACACATGAATACCATACCCTATTCAGTACCAGTAAGCTTACAAATACAAGTCCGCTGTTGAACTTTTTCGTAAAACCACTGGACCATGTGGGACAAGCACATCTGTAGGAACTAAGCAGCTAAGCGATTTTTAAGTTTAGTCTAAGTTACAGCTTTTACTTTTTCAACTAGGCCTAGATCTGTAAATTTAGCTATTTGAACCAGCAGTTAACAGGTTAATTTTTCCAAATTTTACATTTTTTTCAGAGCTACTCCGGTGTGGTACCTGAGAAACTAGCTGACTAGTCTATGCGGTAATATTTTACTTGGCCTCAAGCAGACGGATAATTTTACTGCCTGACAACACTGAAAGAAGTGGCATCACTAGGGGGGGGGGGGCGGCCTGCCCCGGGTGTCACCAATTTGGGGTGACACCATTTAATGATGAAAACAGGGTGAAATTGCTACTACAAACGTTTTAAGACGTTGTTGCAAGCGTCAACGTAAGCTTCATGTGTTCAAAAACATAAAAGCTTCGCAGCCAAAAGCGATTTTTTTGTTTTGCAATTATAGGCCTCTTTCAATTGCCATCATTGATCGCACTGTCTGCAAGAAGCTCGCCAAGAAACATGTGCCAGTTTTTATCCTTTTATCGACGCTTTTATCTGTGATAGGAAATGGGAGGCCAAAACGCGCATTTTAGGTGAAAACTTTTATTTATGTACTCAGCGACACCAACTATATTGCGTCAGAATGCACATTCGTAAAATCAAATGGGTCTTCACACTAAATCGTAAAGAAGCTCTTATGAGGTAGGCCATATCCAGAAGCGTATTTGAAAAGGGGGCATTGAGCCATGCCCCGCCCCCCCTCACCTTCCCCTTGACTCTGCCGTTTAGTAAAAACAAAAATAATGGTGCCAAGTGACTAAAATATGCCGGACTCTTTTGATGGTTTGTGTAGCTTATGGCCAGGGGCGGATACAGGAGGCAGGGGAGAAAATGAAGGGTACTCTGTTTCTGATTCCGATAATCTTAGACCCGCCACAACCGAACGAAATTTACAATGCAATAAACTACACTAAATATCCATAAGGCATGTGGATATGACAACATATCCTCTAATTTCCTGCGCTTGGGTAACGAAGTTTTGGCACCCTTCTTATCACAACATTTTGGATATTTTTTTTTACTTGGTACCTTTCCAGAATGTTTTAAAGTCGCAAAAGGAATTCCTATTTTTAAATCAGGAAACAAACATCAAGTCAACAACTATCGCCCCATATTCCAGGTCTCCTTCCGTCTTTATCCAAAATGCTTGAAAAATTGATTAAAATTAGATTAGTACGCTTCTTTAAAAAACAAAACATATTTTATGTTTTTCAGTATGGTTTTAGGGAAAAACATTCTGTAATACATGCATTACTAGATGTCACATCACTTGGTTATGATGCCATTCAAGATAAAAATTTTCGGCTCTGCTCCTGATGGATTTTCGAAAGGCATTTGACACGGTGCCTCATAAAATTCTTTTACAAAAACTTTATCACTATGGAATTCGGGGTCCTGCCTATTCTCTTATTGAGAGCTAACTAACTAATCGCAAACAATTTGTATCGATCAATAATAACAATTCCTTACGAAAACCGATTAATATTGGAGTCCCTCAAGGTTCCATACTAGGACCTCTCTTTTATATTGTCTAACTGTGTCAATGATATTTACACTGCTTTATCCAGCAAACCTCGTCTCTTTGCTAATGACACATGTCTCTATTTATATCTAGTCCTACTTTATCAGATCTGGAACAAAAATGTAATATAGAGCAACTAAGTTTCCATGGCCCCCTGTTGGGCCATGGAAACATTTTGAGGTGGGCCACAGAACTTTTTAAAAAATTGCTAGATTTATTGAAAAATTCTGTTTCATTTGTAATACTATGGTTAAGTTTACACTTCTGTGTTTGTTTAATAGTTTTGACGGTAGTAACAATGAATGACACTGCTGTTTTTTTGCTACAGAGAGATAATTTTCGTTCCAATTATTCAATTAATATTGTGTAGTTTCGTGGAAAGATTGTAAAACTAATTTTGGCGATTGTCGTAATAGAACTTATTTCTCGTTGTGTTGGTGGCGTGATGCAATCAATGCCTTCTATCGCGTCATGTATGGACTTAGATTTTAAGTGGCTACAACTGCAGTGTGGTTCTCAAAGCAAGCCACTTGGCTCCCTAAGGTGGAATTTGCAAATTGAAGGGATAAACTAGGGCGGATCCAGGGGGATGTTGGGGATGCATTCCCTCCCACCAGCCATTTTCCACAATGCTTTGGATAAATAAAAATTTGCCATAATTTTGAACCTCTTCATAAAAATATGCCTGAGTCGCCTTTAAGCAAACATAATCGAAACTGGACGAAAATGCATCATATTTGGTAAAGCACTCAAAATCAGGGGCCAAAACTATAAACAAAACTTGCCTGAAAATTGCTCAAAAAGCACTAAAATGGCCATTACAGTATGCAAATTTTCAAAAATTTTCAGGGGAGCATGCCCCCGGACTCCCCTAGAGTTGTTTTTGTTACTTAGTTGCTTGAACTCAAATCTGCTGGAAAAAAACTATGCTTGCAAATTGACGAAATTTGATAACCCCTCCTTGAAAAATTTTCTAAATACACCCTGATATGAAACATTTTAAAAAGGCTTATTTACGCCCGTTTCTGGACTAAACGTCTGAACGTCTTTGCATTTAGCTAACATTTAACCTAATTCAAAATTACATCCCCCCCATCAAAACTTTCTGGATTCGCTCCTGGGGATGAATACTCGTTAAGGAAGGATAAAAAGTTAATGTGCCACAGAACTTTTGTGCAACAAAAAATGAGCCACGAAAGAAAAAAGGTTGAGAACCACTGTCCTAAGCTAAATAACCCCATGCCCTTCTTAAATTTGTTCTATAGCAACAAATTAATACCATGTAAAGAAGTTTCAAAATACCTAGGTATTAAGATAGATCACAATCTCAACTTTAAGTCTCACATTCATACACCCGTTTCAAAACTTGCAAGGTCTGTAGGAATATTAAATAAACTTCGATTCAATCTCCCTCCTCCCACTTTACTTCTTCTCTACTATTCCCTCATACACCCACATCTTCTATTTGGACATCCTATATGGGGAAGCACCTATTCAACCTACTTAACTAAATTACAACAACTACAAAATAAGGCAATTCGAATATTTAGTAACTCTTCTATTAAAACTCTTATCACGCCACAATTTTATAAAGTGAGTGTCCTCAAAATTCATCAATTATACGAATTTGAAATTGCAAAATTTATGCACCAGCACTCCAGGGGTATGTTACCATCTATTTTCTATTCTCTTTTTCAAAAACTTTCTAATAAATACACCCGGCAAACTAGAGCCACAACCAATCATAATCTACATATTCCCAGATATCCAACCAACAGGTCCCAAAATTTAATAAAATATCATGGAGCTAAACTTTGGAACTCTCTGTCCGTTGAATTACGAAACCAGCCTTTCTCTAAATTCAAACGAAACGGTAAACTAATTCTTCTTAATAAATATGGATGTCATTTTAATTAACCATATAACATTTGCATTACAATCAAATTCGATGCCGCTTTTAAGCGACTCCTCTGGGTGGCTGCTCGACTTGAAAACCTTAATCGGTCACTTCGCAGTCTCCCTTCGAGTACTTTGTTTTGTTGTTTTTTATTTTGAATGCAGTTGTATTTGTAATCGTATGCTTCAACGCACGATAAATAAACTGAATCTGTCTGTCCGTCCGTCCGTCCGTCCGTCTGTCTGTTTTGATGAAAGTTGCCTCCAGTTTGACAGGTTGACCCAGATGATTACTTTCTCTGTTCCTTCGACATCTCCAGTTTGAAGAATAATGGTCACCCTGAAACAATAATCAACTCCAGCATTTCCAAGAAAATCTCCCGTTTTCAATTACTTCTCAAAGAAGGACCAAAAAATGCCCTGTGTATTTAAAACTACCCTGGATTGGCAATATTTCTCTTAAATTCGAAAAACAGGTAAAATCTAACGTTCAAAATTGTTTTAGAGTCGTCAATCCTCGTGTTATTTTCCAAACTAGAAAGATGCTGCCATCAATCTATAAGGATGCTGTGCCCATCACTTATCAAAGTATGGTCGTATATCAATACGTGTGCCGCTGTGATTGCCGGCACGTGGGTCACATATCCCTATGACTGCAAGATAGAATCAATCAACACATTTCAAAATCAATTCGAAATGAAGAAAATCCAACCAAAATTCTTCCCAAACGTAACTGCAAAATTACAACTCCACTCAATCAACTAGACGGTGATTCAGCTATTGGTCTACACTTAACTCAAAATCCTGATTGTGCCTCTCATTATCATATTGACCAGTTTTCTGTTGTAACCAAAGCTAGAACAATTTTCCACTTGGGGACGCTGGAGGCAACTTTCAGCAAAACGCTGAGACCTATTCTGTGCCGTCAAAAGGAATTTGTCTACTCGCTGCAAATTCTCCGATAGTTGAGTTGGATTCTAAAATTCATCCATATTCGACCAATCACAAGCGTCCCTTAACAACCAATCACAGCCCTTTTCCTTTTTCTTCTTTTTTGTTGCAGATTTTTCGATAAAGCTGATGATAATATATAGACCACCTTTTCCTTCTCAATTTACTCTCGCGTTAAACCCTGAAGAGAGCGAGACGAAAATGTTTGCTTTAAAAACAGTCTTTCTCAAGACTTCCTAAATTTAAAAGAAGTTTTCGGCGCTTTATAAATCTGTTTTGAAATTCTGTACCACCAAAAAGCTTTTTGTAATTTGCAAACCAACCAGAGCTGGATGTCTCGAGACGTGTCTCGGTCTCGAGACACGTCTCGAGACACGTTTTTGAGTGTCTCGGTCTCGTCTCGGTCTCGCTATGCCAATGTCTCGCCTCGGTCTCGGTCTCGAACCTTGAAAGTCTCGGAAAATGGTCATGTCTCGATCGAGACATGAAAAAATTTTGGATTTGAAACAGCATTCAGGTCTTTGATACGGAAGAAACAATGGTACTTTTCCGATGTATTCAAAGTAAAACATTGTGCGTGATTTCGCACTTTGCAAAAACATTTGGCCACATTTTGCTTAGACCATTTTTCTTTGTTGTTCAGGCCTGCAGAATTGTAGGCTTTTGCTTTCTTTTTGTGAGCAGCATATATGAAAACTGGTCTATTTCAACCACTAAGCACATGCATTCGATGGTAATCTACTCTACACCAGGGATGTCTAACCTTTTAATTTATTACGGACCCATTGCCAAATTAAATATTTAACTGAGCCGCAAAGCGACCAGAATTCCAATATTTCATATTATAGTTCTAAGAAAAAAAAATTAACCATTGATAGGTACGCCTTGTACTGAGCCGCATTTTGTTGAAAATGCTTCTTTTTTGACAACAAAGAAAATTTAAAAATCCATTAATATAATTAATTAATGCAATAATTAATCCAATAATGTTAATTTAGTTTTAACTTTTAACGATATGGCCTTCACTCAAAGACATAACGACCGCTAGCCTCGTCTAAAAAATTAATATATTTTTTATGGGCAAACGGTGTGTCAAATCAAAACATTTTCAAGAGAGTAACGTGTCATATGTCATAAAATTAAGATTTCTACAAATTTGTTCCCTATGAAAGATGCTATTCTCGTCTGGTTTACAACAGCTATCAAAAGATTATTCCAAGTAGTCCAGGCCCAAAAAAAGCTTTAAATCGGAAAAAGTGCAGGGATTACAGTTGCAGGAAATTTGGTTACCGACATGGGAAGTGCTTCCAGATTTGAGCAAGCTCTTTTTATGAGAAAGTTATTAACCAGATAGATTTTCAAAAATGCATTGTGTTACAATGGCTTTAAAATGTTTATGTTAATTAATTTATTATTTATCAAATATAAAGTATTTTGATTAAATTTCATGAACACTCTCGTGCTCAATACTTGATTAACTTGCTAAAACATTGTTTTAACAGAGGATAGTGGGCTGCAATGCCGACATTCTGGTCTAGACCAACATAGCCTACCAATGACTTTTTGTTTAAAGTTTTCTTGACATCTTTTTTCTTAGATTAAAAAAGAATATTGGGCCGTGTAATCGTCTGCGAGAGGTATTGCTTGCCTTGCAAGCTACAAGGACTTAAATCTTCTGTGATAATAAGCTGTTTCGTTGTTATTATGGTGAACTCGTTGAATCATTAATTGTATTCGTTAAAAGGATATAACCAATAGCACATTTATAATAGGCTACATCAGCTCATAACCGCGACGGCTTCATTGCTTCATTTGTTTTTGCTAATGTCATTTTGCTATAAAGTTATTTCAATAACTTGGCTTAGTAGAGCCCATACTCCAGAGCATTACTATCGTTTTTATTTTTTCTAATTTTTGGCTCATGAAGTCTCGTGTCTCGTCTCGAGTCTCGTAACTTTAAAGTCTCGTCTCGGTCTCGAAGCTATGATGTCTCGTCTCGGTAGGTTCGGTTTTCGTTCCAGCTCTGAAACCAACGTCACTTGTGCGTAACATTTGTTACACGGGGAAATCCCCGTGATATAGCGTGTGCCTTTTCAACGCTTCTAGCGATAGATTTTAGCCGCAGAAAAAGCCAAAACATGCTGCAACGTTATGGTAAAATAGACTATTTTGATCCTGTTTAGGGTGGCTTACTAGCAGGGCAGAGGCAACATTTTACTTTTATTCAACCATCCAGACTTTCTTCAGTAACTTGAAATAATTTTCCATTCAGGATTAAGGGTGTTTTCGAAGTCATTTTTTGCAGCCAGTTAAGACAAATTCTGCTTTTAAACTCTCGGATGTCTCAACTCTTAAAAGTAGGCTGGCTATTTCTTCGAAATGCAAAAGCGGGACGTCGCCCAAAATCAAGCGAAGAGCAAAAAAAAGGTCATCACGTTTTCCGACCAAAATCAAGTAAAAAGTAAAAAAAAGAAAGTCCTTCCGTCCGCAGGCCGTAGTTTGAGCTAAAATCAGTGTCGTCGTTTGTGTAGTTGACATACTGTATTAATAAAATCAAATTTTGAATCAAAAGCTCGGGACAAAGTGGTAGACTGGGCGGGACACAGGGACCAAGGCCTAAAAGCTAGGTATGTACCGATTCCAAATTTTTTGCCAATACCGATACTCAAAAAATACCTATTCCGATGCCGATTCTCCAAAAATTGCCGATACTCACCGATACCGATTAATCGGCACATCCCTAGTCCGAACCGACCCACAACAGTTCAAACCGGAAACCAAATGTGGTGCAGACGCACACTAAAAAAGCAAATGAAATGGGTAATGAGAATTGCTGGTGATTAGAGGAAATGAAATTAGACGGCTAAGGAAGAGCAATATGAAATAATTTTCAAAAAAAACAATCAAAATCCACAAAAAATTTTTTCTGAAGAGTCGGTCATTTTTTACCGATGCCGATTCTCCAAAAATTTCCGATACTCACAGATGCCGATACCAATTAATCGGCTAATCCTTACAAAAACGGGACTGTTCCGGCGAAAACGGGACGTATGGCCACCCTATACTTAAAAGCAGTGTTTAGACTGGACGCGAAGCGACGCACAGTATTTTTCGCTACTGTTCTTTATTTCTTTTTCTGTTGGCACATGCGTACACGCTCGACAGATGCGCTAGCGTTGTCAAAAAACAAA
Organism: Trididemnum miniatum; assembly: GCA_964006365.1. Classification (NCBI taxonomy): domain Eukaryota; kingdom Metazoa; phylum Chordata; class Ascidiacea; order Aplousobranchia; family Didemnidae; genus Trididemnum; species Trididemnum miniatum. The sequence goes on along the minus strand of OZ023251.1, from coordinate 11,243,973 downwards.
GCGACTTTACAAACTTGAAAATTTTGCAAGTTTGTCGATTTGTACCATGCAGCAAGCGTTTTGTAGACCAGTCTGAACGTGCGTAATTGCGCTACTAAGTATACCTACGCTGAAGTCATGAGAGAGTTGTATACAATTTTGCTTAGAAACTGTCTTTGTTCAGCGTTGTTCACGTATCATTGCATGGTCACAAATGTATTTAAAATACTGTAAGCAAATGCAGCATTCGTTGTCACTTCCTTCTCGGGTTTCGAACCCTCACTTAAAAATTATTCTAATCGATCGAGCACGCAATCTCACATTAAAAACCGTAGTTGGCCAAATGGATTACGTAATGGACTTTTAGTTCTTTCCTTACTTCGCTCTACACCTTGGAACTGCATTTTTTGTAAAATGGACTTAATCACGCGCACTTCGAATTTGTTGCACTGCTGTTTTGAAAAAGCTATTCATTTCAATTTGGATGTCGCTCAGTGAAGAAGTGTTTTATTTTCGAAAGATATTGCCACCCCTGGTGAATTTTAGTTAATTTTTGCTGCTCTTGTCAAATTTTATCCTTTTCAATCGTGGCACAGAGAATACAAGAAGTTTTACTGACAGTTGTGCTAAAGAAAGATTTGGAAAGCAGTGAAGGTCTGTGCGTTCCTCACAGGCGAGAGGCGACCCATACGTACTCACCGTCACGGCGACGGTAAAATCGTAACAAATATAAATACTTGTCGTAAAAAGCATTTAAATACTAATGCAAAATACACCAAAATAAATGTATTTAAATACAAATACAAGATACATTATTTTGTATTTTAAATACGTATTTGTATCTTAAACTACAAATACATTCCAAGTCTGCCATTAAGTTGTATCGTTGTACCTAGAACAGAGAATAAGCATGCCTGAAGTCAGGTCGAAGTCATGATTTTAGTGAAATGAAAGTAAAGAAGCAATATCGCATGTTGTTTAGGGCCGCTTAGGACGACAGAATGCGTTTAATGTTCAGAGATCCAATCACGTTTCACCCAACTTAAGAAAATGCAGAACACCTGAAATCAGGGCGTGGCCAGGTGAAAATTTAAGGGGAAACAAGTTACAATACGTTAAAGGTTATAAATAACACGACATTCATTAAAGTTTTAAGCATATTTTTGAATTTCGATTAGGGTAATAGGGTTCGTCGACAAAGGGGGGAAGCACAACCTTGTTACGCTTCACGCAACCTCCTGAAACTTTAAGTTTTGCAAGATTCATATTAACAAAAAATATCTTGATTTACAGAGCCGTAGCAACCCAACTTTGCCTTCCACAACAAAAAAGTATTTGCAAAGGCCCCCATTTAAGCTTTTAATTAAAAAATTGTTAGCTTTTATTTAAGAGTAGTAGTTCAGTGTTAAAACCACCATGCGAATGCAGTAAAACATACTCGTTGTCGCTGTGGAATAGATCTACATGAAAAGTGTAATTATACTGTAAGACAGTTTTGTCGGCCTTCCTACGCACAGCCTATCTATCTAGGCTAGACTCATTCCAGACTGTAAAGACTGTTACTTTTCTGCTCATCCTAAACATCTCGACTTCATTTCTTTTCTTGTTTGTTCCCTCCCTACAGCAGGCGACCATCCACCAACAACGATGCCTAGTGAAAAGACCCATAACTTCTAACCAACAACTAAGTTACCATTAGCCTATCTATATAACTGCAGACCCCAGGGGCAACCCACTTCCTATAACTAGGAAGGTGAGAAGTTGCCATGCTGCACCGGTGAGACCATAATAAGGTCGAAACGCGTCTGCAGCTGCAAATGAGTGGGTTGTACCTGGGGTTTGTAGTTAGGCAACCGGTAACTTATTAGTTGCGGGTTAAAAGTTACTGGCCTTTTCACTGGGCATCGTTGTTTGTGGCTGGACGCCTGCTATATGGAGGGAACAACCCAGAAAAGAAATAAAGTTGAGATGCTTAAGATGAGCATTGTAACAAAGAGTCCCTACAGTCTGGAATGAGTCTAGCCTGGATTGGCCGTGCGTAGCAAGGCTGACGAGACTTTTACTATCGAAACATAAAGTTGTCCCGTAAGAAAGTTATGTTGCGCACGTAGTTACCTTTAAAATGATTTGGAGCGCACCTTTTTGTTTGCAAATCCTCTAATGTAGTTAATGTACAGAGGTTCCTCGAGTTACTGGAATGTTTCATTGGGGTTCCGCTCCACCAGAAAGATTGAAAACCACTGTCTTAGACGTTTAGATCCGGAAAAAGGCGTAAATTACCCATTTGAAAATCTTTCATGTCAGGAGAGTATTCAGAAATTTTTTCAGGGAGGGAGCACCAATTCTCGACATTTTTCAAGCGTATTTTTTTTCGCAGAATTAATTTGAGGTAAATTAAGAAATAAAAACCGCTCTAGGGGTTTCCGGGGGTATGATCCCCCAGAAAACTTATACACTGCAATGGCCATTTTAGTGCTTTTTGAACAATTTGAAGCAAATTTCGTTTAAAATTGTTACCTCTAATTCTGCGTGCTTCAACAAATATAATGCATTTTGTTTGCACTGATAGCCTAAGGCGTTAGGCTTATTGTTATCAAAGAGGTTCGAAATTATGGAAAAATTTTATTTATTAAAAACATTTTTGAAAATGACTGGTGGGGGATGCATCCCCCCCTGCTGTACCACATCGACTCAGATTCTAGTCTAGACTTTGCTCACACCTCTCTGGACCTTCGCGCTATCTCATAAGTATGGCATATTCTTGCTCTTTGTGACATCATCATTCCTGATGTATCATATGTTGCTACCAAATTAAAAGTACCTAGATGAGAGGAAAACATTTCAAAACTAAATTAATATGTAAATGTGAAAGAATACCATTCAACGCTATTTTACATAGCAACTTCTGGTGATCATTACACAACTTTGGGCCCTCAGCCAGTGTGCCCCCCTCCCCCCAATTGGGGGCGGCTGCTACCGCTTTGTTGGGTTATCTTGGAAATTGTTTTGGTGCTGTTTCTATATCTTCGTGCATGATTTGTGATGAACCCAGCTAAGTTTAACACCTCTACTAGGGTGGAGTGAAAAAAAAATTTTTTTTTGAAATCAAAAAAAGTGCAGTTCTCAAATCCTGGAAAATGATCTAAAACTTCTTAAAAAGTTGGTTTTGGGGGGTTGCTCCCATTTTCCAGCCGGCTACCCCCCAAATGTTATCGCAACTGATGACGCAGGGGCTAATTCTTATATCTCGGTAACCACTGGTCGGAGAGTAATGGTATATGGCTCAAAATCTGCGGAAATACCATGTTCCTACCTGTGCTAAGAAGAAAATTTTCTCTATTTTCACCACAAAAAAAGTTACAGCCAAAAAACAAAAATTATGACCATTTTCGATAAATTTTTCGGAAAATTCATTTATGAGTTATCGTGTAAGAAGCACAGTCGCTAAATTTTCATCTGTGAAAGTCATTCCTCTCGCATAACTAACACTGTTTGTGATTTAATGCATTAATGAAGGGACGGATGGTGACATCCACTATTGCTGAAATAGGATGAGTAGTAACAATTGCCTCAAATCAGCAAGGACATAATAACCACAAGAGGAAGTCACTGAAATAGGCATACAGCTAATTTAGTGATTTTATTAAATTAGTTTTAATTCGATGCGAAATTGTATTTAAATGAAACACGAAAAAATGTAACATATAATGGCTGGGTGGTGTCAAGACTGACCACACAACAAAACGATGCAAGATGAAATAAATGGCTACTCTTGGCAGCCAAACTTGCAGCTTCAAACAATTGGTGGAGATTGTTGCTGGAGGAATCAAAATTGGCTTATTCGTATTAAGCATTTGCTTCAATGCGCAGCGATGGTAAATCGAACAAGCGAATCAAACTGCTGTTCAGTGCATGGGGACACTCGTCATAATTTTGTACTTTCTTCAGCTACTAGTTTTCGATGTGCTAGCACTTTTGCCACTCCTACATTTCTTACACTTTCATTATCATCTCCTAACATCATCACATAATCAGATAACCCATGGATCCAGATCCAGTAACTTTTTCAGCTTAGTTCAGATGATTAAGAATTTTTCAAACAAACGTGTTGAAGAAATTACGGCGCTTTGAGTGAATAGTTATTTTGCACACCAAGTATATATGCTTTGATTACGATGTTAGGGGATTATAATAAAAATGTGAGAAATGTAGGAGTGGCGAAAATGCTAGCATGCCGGAAACAAGTGGCTGAAGAAAGTGCAAATAACGATGAGTGCCCCCATGCACCGAGCAGCAGTTTGATTCGCTTGTTCGATTTACCATCACTGAACTTAGAAGCAAATGCTTACTACGAATTAGCCAATTTTGATTCTTACCAGCAAAAGCCTCCGGCAATTGCAAACCTTCAGATACAGAAATAGATGTCTGGAGAAAACTCTGGTATTTCACTTCCTATATGTCTTAGCACATGGCCAATCTGTGGGGCAGCTCATCAAACTGGTTGCGGAAGCATCTGCACAAATTGAAAGATTTGATCGACAAGATGAGTCATTCGACAAAAAAAATCAAATCCCGCTAACTTACGAAAACATTTGACAGCAAAAAGCAGTTTAAAATAGTGTTTTAGCAAACCGTGTGATCTCTTTTGCAAGCCGGATGGATAAAATTGATCTCACTGCAGTTGTTTTTGTTCTAAGCTATTTACTTTACCAAATAGGTGCACTACCGCACCAAACTTCTGGAATTTGCCACAACTATCCCTATGGGGTTGACAACATTTTTTGGCTGCTAAAAACAACCATTTCATCTTGTGTTGTATTATTTTGCCGTGAAGTCAGTCTTGACACCACCCAGCCTTTATACGTCACATTTTTTTCGTGTTTCATTTAAATACAATTTCGCATCGAATTAAAACTAATTTAATAAAATCACTAAATTAGCTGTATGCCTATTTCAGTGACTTCCTCTTGTGGTTATTATGTCCTTGCTGATTTGAGGCAATTGTTACTACTCATCCTATTTCAGCAATAGTGGATGTCACCATCCGTCCCTTCATTAATGCATTAAATCACAAACAGTGTTAGTTATGCGAGAGGAATGACTTTCACAGATGAAAATTTAGCGACTGTGCTTCTTACACGATAACTCATAAATGAATTTTCCGAAAAATTTATCGAAAATGGTCATAATTTTTGTTTTTTGGCTGTAACTTTTTTTGTGGTGAAAATAGAGAAAATTTTCTTCTTAGCACAGGTAGGAACATGGTATTTCCGCAGATTTTGAGCCATATACCATTACTCTCCGACCAGTGGTTACCGAGATATAAGAATTAGCCCCTGCGTCATCAGTTGCGATAACATTTGGGGGGTAGCCGGCTGGAAAATGGGAGCAACCCCCCAAAACCAACTTTTTAAGAAGTTTTAGATCATTTTCCAGGATTTGAGAACTGCACTTTTTTTGATTTCAAAAAAAAATTTTTTTTCACTCCACCCTAACCTCTACCACTAAATATTTTTACTGATAATGTTTGGTGCAACGATACTTTTAGCTCTAACCATTAAACAATAAAATCAGCGTTTGGGGGATTCGACACTGAGCTCTTCCCTCTTAAAAAAATCCTGAACTCGTTTCCTGCTTTTGTAGCAGTGTTTTCGTAATTGATTGTTCGTTGTTGTCGCATATCACTTCATTACTGTATCTACAGTATTTTTGTGTTTGGATTGTTGTAGTTGCAAGTTATTGAAAATACGCAGGTCTATAGTGAGGACGTTGCGTACAATTTAATAAAATATACTCAACCGTGAATTTTTTTTATCCAAAACTTAAAAAACATATAACAAATTTTGAGCTTGCAAACACTAAAAATAGATTCCCACAAATTTGAATTCTGTTTCAGTTTCGCTTTGCTCAATCTCTGCCGCAAAAAAATCTGTTTCAACTCCGCTTTGCTCCGTTTGATTTCCACTTCTTTAGCGCTGTTACTTCACTTGCATATAATTGTGTAACCCTGTTTTTCTAACGCCGAACAATTTGATTTGTGGAACTTCGAGGAAGCTGATGCATTGTTTCCACCATTGTTACATCGACATATTAACGACCGGTTGGCATAGTAGTTAAAGACATCTCTATGTCGGTCCCCGAGGTCATGGGCTCGATTTCCGGGCCGGTCAAATGTTGCCAACGGTCCGTCACCGCTGCGACGTTTTAAAAAATCGTCACCACTGCGACAATTTTTATCAATGAAACCAAAGGGGTAACAACATAAAAAGTTGTGAATACACAAACAAGAAGATACAGGAAAACAGAATGGTCGTGATGGCTTTACTTTTGCATTATTTCATAAAAGTTATGCTGTACATTTCTAGTTTGCTTTAAAGAATATCGCATGCTCGGGGTTAACCTCCAGTTCAGCGATTATACATTTTTGTTGTTGTACATAATTATCCTGTTTACATGTTCAATAGTGGGCTTTAGGACCAAGGTTCTTGGTTCTAGCTTCTGCATCATAATCAATGTTTTGATGCCACAGTTTAAAAAGAGTGATTGTGACATCAAGAAATTGATTATGATGCAGAAACTAGAACTTAAAATCACGGGCCTAAGGCCCACTAAACTTGGACATGTGGACAGAATAACTGTGTTAGTTTATGGGCAAGTCTAAAACCTATATTGCTTTGTCGTTGTATTTTTTGATCATTGCATTGCTTTATTGTTTTGGTATGGGTTGCGGTAGTCACGAAATGAAAATAAACTATGTAGGAAGAGATTTTGTATGTTCACGCGAAGTAAACTCAGCTAAAATGTGAAAACTGCATTTTGACGCCGCTGAACTTCATTCTATTTTCACTTCTTCCAACCTGTTTCTCTTCTTTCAAATTGTTTCAGCTCTAACGCGCTTCACCTGCATTAAATTTTTGGCAAACCCGCTGATTTCATGCAGAACGCCTTATTGTTTGAAGCTAATGCAGTGCCTCAATTATTTTAAGTGTGTTAGAACTACTTCACTTAGGCGATGAAGTCAGGTACAAAAAAAAGCTGCTATAGCGATCAGACGCACGTGATAGACAAATATTCGTTAAGAATCAGGGTCGTTGTTTCCCATTCTTGGTATTGGTTTGACTGCAAACATAAACGAACAAAATCCTCATTTCAATTTAAATTATCCAAAAGTAGAAAAGATTAGATTCCCTTAAAGGTGTTAGGTAGTATAACCACACTTTGCAGGTTCGATACTTCATTTACCCTATGATTAAAAAAATCACTATCAAATCTATATTATGCTCGCAGAAACACGCCGAAGCGAGTGACGAATGACGGGGCCTATCTCCACGGCTTAACGTCTGGGCAACACCATTTCAGAGAAACGTCGCAGCAGTGGCGAGCCGTTTGCGACAATGTGTCCGATTTGACCGACCAAGGAAATCGAACCTAAGACCTTACGCGCCGACCTTCCTTAACAACTACGCTAAGCAACAACTTACTTCTATGTTTCGAAAGTTTTAAACACATGCCAGTATCAACATCTAATTCTTATTCAAATAGAATACAAAAAACATTAGTTTCAGATTTCGAATCAACACTTACACATCCACGTTCTAGTTGGCTGTTTAGATATTTCTTTCAGATAATGAAATATGATAATAAAACTTCAAACTATATAACCACAGTAGAATTACGATAATGAATTCATTGTATTGACTGTTGAATTGTTAATACAGCTTTCTAATAGTACAGAACACCATGGTTTTCTGTCACAACGCACTAGTATTGCAACTGGATACCAAGATGAAATATTCTGAGCTAAATGCAAAAGTAAGTTATTTAATGGACAAAATATTATTTTAACAGAAGAATGAAGAGAATTGATATCTGCGATTACATAAAACTATGACAAAAGTGCTTAAAACGTTAAAAGAACATTGAAAATTTAACTGAGAATGTATAGGACATTCGCTGCACCATCACAAAGAGGAAAATTACAGAGAAACTTTGATAAATCATCATGCTTTGAATAAAGTAAAAGTACCAATCCGAGAATAGAGCTATGAAGACAAATACAGAATATAGCAGACATGGGCTAACTACGACCCGCGGGCGAAATCCGGCTCGCCGGTTCTTTCATTTTGGCCCGCCCGCATTTGTAGAAACTTAAACTCCCACCATGAATTGAGCGGAAGACCTTTTTTCCTTTAGAGATCACGAATGGCAGTGATTTTCAAAAAAATAAGCTTCAACGGTGCGAAATTGAAATGAAAAACCAGGTGAAAACCTTTTATTTTGTAGATCACATTCGTAACGCCGATCTCCGAAAAAAAAAAAAAACATCCGAGAATTCACACCGAGAGTGCTGCTCTTTACAACAAAGAAATATAGTGTGGAAATTTAGCAATATAATGACTAGAAACTAAATACGCGAAAAATCGTTTTCAACAAAATGGCTACAGCGTTTTTGATGATCACGCGACGCTTAAGGAAACTGCGTATAATAACAAGGTGGGTATAAATAGAAAAGTTTTGCAACGTATTGGTAACAATGGCGTGGTGCAGGGGATAGTACGCTGGACTGTCAGATGCACGATCGGGTTCGCTTCGCTTCCCTCGAAGGTTTGTTTTTTTCTTTGCGTAATTGTTTATTTTTTGTGGGTAACAGAAAAATTTTTGTTTTTTCGGGATGGGGAAGAGCGGGGGTAATAGAATAAACAAAAAATTCTCTGTTAGCCTACCAGGCATTTTTGCGCTGGATCGTTCTGATTTTCAAAAAAAATAAGCTTCAACGGTGCAAAATTGAAATGAAAAACCAGGTGAAAACCTTTTATTTTGTAGGTCACATTCGTAACGCGGATCTCAAAAAAAAAAAAAAAAAAGAAAAAAAGGTCTTCTCCTTGTTTTCCTATCAGCGTGCGGCCTACGGCTTCAACAGTTTTTCTAAATTTAGCCCTTCGTGTAAAAAGTCTGCCCACCCCTGTTATATAGTGAGTTTTGAAATAAACAATATTGAACTTGACGAATATACACGCTTGTCGCACAAACAAAATTGCGTGTCTTCAACGACGTATGATGTAGTCAGAGTTGGGCACTCGGTACTTTAAAAGTACCGTCGGTACCGGTACTTGCATAAAAAACTACTGCACTCCAAGCATATTGTTGGTGGCTGGAAAATTACACATAATATAGAATAACTGAATATACCGGCCAGGCCTAGCCCATTACATTATTCTATCATAAGCGTGATTAACAGATTAAGGTCGAGCGATTGAGCCCAACCCTCTTTCCGCTTACGATGAAAATGTTAAGGCCGTCATCGTCAAACGGTAATATCTAGCAAAACACACTCTGAAGAAAACACAAGCTTTTGTAATTCGCAAACCAGCATCACTTGTGTGTAACAGTTGTTACGTAGGGAAATCCGCGTGATCGCGAGTGCATTCTGATCGCCTCGAGCGATAGATTTCGGCAACAAGAAAAGCAAAAACAGGCTGCAAAGCTGTGCACCAAGTTGTATCGTTGTTTCTAGAACAGAGAATAAGCTTGGCTGAAGTCAGGTTGAAGTCATGACTTTAGTGAAATGAAAGTAAAAACGCAACATTTCAGGTTGTTTAGGGTCGGTTATCTTGGCTTTGGTAAAACAGCATGCATTTAATGTTCAGGGGTCCAATCATGTTTCACCCAACTTAAGCTAATGCAGAACACCTGAAATCAGGGGGTAGCCTAGAGATAATTCAAGGTGGAGCAAGATACTGTACAACAGGCTAAAGGTTGCAAATAACACGATATTTAAGAATGTTTTAACTTTTTAAGCATATTTTTGAGTTTTGATGAAGGTAATAGGGTTCGTCAAGAAAAGGGGGGGCAACACCCCCTGGCTACGAATTACGCAACCTCCTGAAACTTTAAGTTTTGCAAGATTGATATTAGCAAAAGATATCTTGGGTTAAGTCTGCTTACAGTTGTAGTGATAACTTGTGTAAGCATAAAATAATGTGGTTTAGTAAAAGAGGATCGTCATTGAAGGACTTTAGGGGCGTTTACAAGCAGAGCCTTTGAAGTTTTCGTGATTAGCCTATTTGGTGTTAAAAATCCGTGAACTAACAGTGCAAAACCCCCTGAATTTAAATTGAGGATTTGAAGTTGTAGCTCCGAATCTCTGAAACCATGAGCGTCACCAGGATTTTGGCCAGGGAGGGTCAAAACTCAAAAGGTATGCGTTGCGTTATAGCTAAAGCCGAAGTCACACGAGGCTAATTTATTGGCTGCTTTTACTCACTTCTAATATTTGCAGGCTCATATTAGCTTCGAATGCTGGTCACACAAAGCGAATAAAATAATGCATTCGCAGCTAGCGAATACCGGTAGTAACTAGTTATTGTAACTAAATCTACAGCAAACCTAAGGACAGCGAAAGTTTTTAAACAGATTAATAGCAAAGTCCATATACGGACTTTCGTCAATAGGGCTAGCATGTGTCGAAATTAGTTAAGAAAAGGAAGTGGGTAAGAGATTGGATAGTTTATTTATTTTTTTTTTTTGATCGTTTAATTTTGTTGGGTTCACTTCGGTAACAGTTTTAATACTTTTGATTTTTCCTTTTAAAGTTTCTTCATTGCGAATTTGAAATTCTGGTCCGGCGTTTTGAAGTTCAAGGAACAGTTTTCCTAAATTGTGTCCCCTTGCATTCTTTTTGAAATAATTTTCGAGGCTCGTGATCCACAAAACCTCACAGCTGTTGTATATTTCTAAAAATTTTATAACAGTATCTGCACCCACTTCAATACCTGCTGTTTCGACATCTTTCGTTTGCGTACCGCACTATTGAGTTGTGACTTGTGAGATTGCCTGGTAGTGCTAGTAGGCCTATTGTACGCAGCTGACGCCCCTCCCACACCCACCATGTCATGCTACTCGTTTTTGAACGTTTCTTTGCATTTTAAAATTCGTGTTATTTTTCCTGGGGAAGTCAACTGACCTCCTTTGCCCCTAAGTGGTTACGCCCAAGTCTCATACCTAGGGCCGTCGTATATGTTGGTAGACTAATACAGTGGTCGGCAACCACCGGGCCGCTTGCCGGTCCGTATGAAGTTTGTTGCCGGTGCATATGCGTTTTCAGATGTAATGCTTTAAATTTGAAACATTTTTATAACGTTACACGCAATTTTTGGACGTTTTTAAAAATACTTCATAGCACGATTCTGATGACCCAATTATGCAAATTTATTCATAATCATAAAATTAACCTAGTTACAAAAGCAAATCGTTTAATTTCACAGCGAACAGTTACATTTAATTATGCCGTCATTTTATCGTAAAGCATGCGTAAATCAAATAGCGCTGGGCTAAAGAAGCTAGTTAAGAGAGAGAATAACGTTAGAGATCAGGTTCGAGAAGCTAATATAAAAAATTAAAGCAAAGCTGCTGCTGCAGCAAGATCTAAAAAGTTTAATCATTCAGTCCGAGAAGGCTAAAACAAGATCGAGGTTGTCAGTTTTGAATAAATCCGAACTGTCTTATTGCTAATATTTGTGATTTTGCAAACGGCGGTCCGCAAAAAAAATTCGGTTTCAAACCGGTCCACTGTGCGAAAAAGGTTGCCGACCACTGGGCTAATTGACTTAGACGGGCCGGTCAAACCGGACACTGCGTCGCAAACGGCTCGCCACCGCTGCGACGTTTCTTCGAAGTTATGTTGCTTAGACGCTAAGCCGCGGAGATGGGCTCAGCCACTCGTTCCACGAACACTCGTTGGCGTAATACCGCGGTTATAATAAAGATTTGATTTTTTTTTATTGACAAGTCTCAGACCTTTAACTTAAAGTTTAACACTATAAATATTACAGTTTGCAACGCTAAATGTATATAATCAATATTGAGAACTGGCTGAAGATGGCAGCGATCGACGAAAAAAATATGTCGCCAGGCCTTTGTCTAATTTTTGGAATCGGTGCGACGTTCGTGACGGTGGTATTGGCACAATGTTTGCCTCGAAAATCTCGAGAAAACTTTTTTCAATGGAAAGGACTTATCAACGGTACAACTCTTTTTATAAATCTGATAGCCAAGGCGGGTTCACATACCAATGCATTCGATTTTCCAGAGAACATTTTGCATTTACTGTCGCTGGCTGGTGGAGCTCCTGCGACTGCCTTGTCTATGCTATTGTTTCATCACAAATCAACTCATACCGGTTATCAACAGGACTACGTTACGGTGTGTTGTGGACATGTTATCTTGGAAATTGTGTTGATGATCTTTTTATTTCTTCGTGGCTGATTAGTCATGAATCCAGCTGAATTTAACACCTCTTCCCATAAATATTTTGCATACTATTGCTTCTCCTAAATATTTTGCGTATACTTCGAGATACCAAACTATGAAATCACTCTTTAGGGAATTCGATATGGAGCTCTTTCCCCCAAAAAAACTCCTGAATTTGCCCCAGAATGCGTTTCGTGTTTTTGCAGAGGTGTTTTTGTAATTGGAGTGTATGTTTCTATCGTTCGTCGCTTTATTAGCGTACTGCAACTACAGTATTTTTCGAACCTTGCTTATGTTTGACGTTTGTGCTTGGATTGCTGTGGTTGCAAATGATAATAAGCAGGTCTATGCAGTGAGAACGTTTAGTACAATTACAGTAAACTATACTCAACCATGAGTTGTTTTAAGACAAAAAATTGAAAAACATCTAATCAATTTTGAGCTTAGTTAGTTAGTTAGTTGCATATTTATCCTCCTATCACGAGAAAGCGATTAATGCGCTATACGAGCTCGCTTAGGAGTTGCCAGCCATCTGTCTACCACACCAAGATGGGGGAATCCCGCTAAGTGCCTTTCCCAACGGCACAACAAGTAAACTTGCCGGCTTGTTCTCCACACTGTCCCTTTAATGCTGAGCGTCAAGCAGGGAAGCTGTGAATAGCAATTTTAAAGTCATTGGTTTGACCCGACTCGGGATCAAACCCGAGTCTACAGCTCAAGAGACAAACGCTCTATACCACTCGGCCATCTGAGCTTGCAAAGATAAAAAATAGACTTGCGCAAATTCGAACTCTGTTTCAGTTTCGCTTTGCTCAATCTCGGCCGTAAAAAAAACATTTTGATTTCGCCTTACTCCGTTTTATTTCCACTTTTTTAACGTTGTTGCTTCATTTTCATATAATAGTGTAAACCTGTTTTTCCATCGCCGAACCATTTGATATGTGGAACTTCGAGGAAGCTAATGGATTGCTTCTACCATTATTATATCGGCATAACGACCGGTTGGTATATACTGGTTTACGACATCCCTGTATTGGCGCACGAGGTCATAGACTCAAATTCCGGGCCGGCCAAATGTTGTCAACGACCCGTCACCGCTGCGACGTTTCTGTGTTGCCCAGCAGGCGCTAAACCGCGGAGGTTGGTCCCACCACTCGTTACACACTTCGTTTTTGGGCATGTCTAAAACCTATATTGCTTTTTCGCTGTATTTTTTGATCATTGCGTTGTTTTATTGTTTTGGTATGTGTCGCGGTACTCACTAAATGAAACGAAACTATGTAGGAAGGGATTTCGTACGTTAGCGCAAAGTAAACTCAGCTAAAATGTGAAAACTCCATTTTGACTCCTGCGTTTTATTTTCACTCCTTCAAACCTGTTTCTCTTCTTTCAAATTGTTTCAGCTCTGACGCGCTTCTCTTGCATTAAATTTCTCGCAAACCCGTCGCATTCATGCAGAACGTCTTATTGTTTGAAGCTAATGCATAGCCTCAACTATTTTCAGCGTGTAAGTTACAACGAAAATACAATTACTTTACTTATGAAGTCAGGTACGAAAAAAAGATGCCAGTGCGACCAGACGCACGTGATCGACAAATGTTCGTTAAGAATCAGGATTGCTGTTTCCTATCTGTGGTATTGATTTGACTGCATACGTACATAACAAACAAAACCCTCATTTCAATTTAAATTATTCAAAGGTAGAAAAGATTAGATTCCCTTGAAAGTGTTTGATAGTACAACCAAACTTTGCGCGTTCGATACTTCATTTACCACATCATTAAAACATATCACAACCCCATCTTCATTATGCACGCATAAAGATGCCCAAGCATATAACGAATGGCAGGGCCTATCTCCACGGCTCAGCGCGTGGGGTACACAGTTTTGAGGAAGCGTGACAGCGATGGCGAGCCGTATGCGACGATGTGTCCGATTTGACCGAACAGGAATCGAATCACGACCTTCCTTAACGACTACACTGAGCAACAACTTATTTCTTCTATGTCTCGAAAGTTTTAAACACATGCCAGTATCCACATCTAACCCTTACAGTGATGTAGTTACGACCATCACCTACAAGACCAAGACCTTGTGAAATTTTCAAGACCAAGACCTTTGATTTTTTTCAAGATCAAGACCATAAAAATGGGATGAGAATTAACAGTTTATCACTTATCGCTATTTTTCTATAACAACAAAAAAAACGGGTAAAATATATACAGAATATTAAAAGAAATATGAACAACACAATCACATACACGTTGTTGGATACTTTTTCTAGCTGTGCAGGATCACTTAAATTTTTACTAGATGCTTTTTTGGTCTTAAGACCAAACTAAATATTCAAGACCAAGACCTTAAAAAATGGTCTTAAGATCTTCATCACTGAACCCTTATTCAAATAGAAAACAAAAAACATTAATTTCAGAGTTTAAATCAACACTCACACATCCACATCCACGTTCTAGTTGGCTGTTAGGATATTTCTTTCAGATAATGAAATATGATAATAAAACTTCCAACTACTCACAGTAGAATTACGATGATGAATTCATTCTTTTGACTGTTGAATTGTTGATAAAGCTTTCTAATAATACAGAGCACCATGGTTTTCTATCATAACACACTATAATGGCAGCATTGCAAGTTGCAACCGGGTATCAAGATAAACTATTCTGAACTAAACGCCAAAGCAGTTAGTTGACAAAATATTATTTTAACAGAGGAATGAAAAGAATTGATATTTGCGATTAAGTTTATCAGGCCACAGCACTTCAAGTCCGTGAAATACCCACATCATTACATTTATTTTAATGCATAATATTAGGTATTTTAAGAATCAAGTGTATTTTATAGCACCAAACTTGAAAACGAGCGTGGTAACAAAGTGGGTTCTGAATTATGAACACCACTTCATTATGACGTCATAAAGCGTGGAGCGTGTTGAGGTCGTGAAATAAAATTGCGATGCGAGTATAATAAGCATGCTTACTAAAATATCAAATGAAAATATGCACATTTCTTTAATTTTTACTCACAAAAGTACCGTTATGCAATATTTGTCATTAATAAAGAAATGGGCTTTTGATATGACGTCATATTATGAGGCGCATTTTTGGTTTCAAATCAAAAATTAAAAAAAAAGATTTTTTTTCATAAATTGCCTGAAACAAAACCTTCAAAAATAAATATATCATGTAAATGTACGGTCACGATAAAAAGCAGCACTAATTTGACTTGGAACTTTCAAAACCTTCGATTTTTTAAGGTGAGCTCTGAAATATGATCATCACTGTAATTGACTGATTTCTTTATTCTCGTCCTCCTCCTCCTCTGTCAAGAAAAAGCGACAGAGATGCTTCACATAGGACAAATTTTAGACTCGCTAAGGAGTTGCTTTTGTTCAGAAATTTCAGATAAAATTTTACTTCGGTCTAGTTGATTTTGTTGCTTGTTAGATTCTACCAAGCAGGGATCATATCATGAAGCATATTGAAGACGAGTACTTATGGTGGCGTGCTGTATTATCGTATTATCTTGAATAGTGCTTTGGCGATCTTCCCATATATTTGTGGCTGATCAGTGGCGCATCCAAGGCGGGTGGCTGGGGGATCAAGCCTCTCTCTTCCCATATTTTCGTTACGCGTAATGCATAGTAAGAAATTGGTAGGCTAAGGCTACTCTTTTAGAGCGGTGGTGGGCAAGTTTTTCACACGAAGGGTCAGATTTGAAACAACTGTTGAAGCCGCGGGCCGCACGCTAATTGGAAAATAAGGTGAAGACCTTTTTTTTGGAGATCACAGTCCACGTACGAATGTGATCAACAAAATAAAAAGTTTTCACCTCGTTATTTATTCCCACTTTGCACCGTTGAGGCTTAGTTTTTAGAAAATCACTACCATCCATGATCTCTAAAGGAAAAAATGGATCTTCCGCTCAATTCACGGTGGGAGTTTAAATTTGCGTAAGTGCCGGCGGGCTAGAATATAAGGACCGACAGGCCGGATTTGGCCCGCGGGCAGTAGTTTGCCCACGTCTGTTCTAGAGGCATAAAAACCAACATTTTTGGTTTTTGATGTTTATCCATTTCCTCTACAAGCAATTCTTCAATCCCAAGAAAGCGTTTTCTGTTTTTACGGTAGTGTTTTTTTATTGCTGTATGTCTCAGCAGTGTATCTCTTTGTCACAGCCACCTGTGCTTTTTGACCACTGCTTTTGTTTATTGTGTTTATGAAGTGAGAACGTTATGTACAATCACAATAAATATACTCAAACATGAATAATACCTTCAACCATTTTGAGCTAGCGATAATACTAAAAACATCAGCGCAAAGCTCAGTCTGAGGCAACTTGTGAAAAGATCCGTTTCGAATCCGCTTTGATTTGTATCTTTTCACTCGCTGAAGGCTGTTTTTCAAAAAAATTTTAAGTCCATTGTATTATATTGCTAAATTTCTGCACTATATTTCTTTAATGTAAAGAACAGCACTCTCGGTGTCAAACCTTAAATGCTGCGATTATGCATTTTCGTTCATGCAGTAGCGTTTTGAAATAATGCATATTTCAGCTTTTGGAGGTTTGTCCACTGCATTCTATTTTTGACAGGCTTTTACAGTTTTCTTCAGATTTATTCTGTTTCTGCTTTGTTTTACTGCACGCATCCATCGGTTCGTTTACTGGTCGACACACTTAGCGGACTTCGTCATCGAATCTAGCTCATCAGCGCGCTTCCCCGTTTCTTTGTAGATAATTATAAGGGTTGGCTATAAGTCGCGCACCAAAGCATTTAAAAAAATTCTGATAATAATAAACGCTTTTTACTAACACAAATGCTCAAAGTGCTCGTCATTTGTGTTTATTTCACATCACACTTCACTTAATTCTTTGGTGCGTGACTTGTGGCCTACCCTGTATAACGGACCTGCATAGTATTATTATTTTTTCGATCTGTGATTTTGTTTCATGTTTTTGTTTGGATTATTGCATGTGGTCGCTGAATGAAAATAAACGATTTACATTATACATAGCGAGGACATTAATCGATAAAATATCTTACGCTAGGGTGATTTATGCTGAGCTCAAATCGTAGTCGTGGACACAAAGATAGCAAATTTGATTTTAGTCGCGCTGCGAGCAAGTTTTTGACACCACGGAAATGTATACGCGGGTTCAAGTGGACAAATAAATCGAAAGACAACAAACCCGAATGGAAGCCCGAAATTGCTGAATCAAACCAGAGTCAAAAAATTTGTTTTTCAAAACGGCGCTAACTTGCCAGTGGACGAGATCATACAGGGCTTTTCAAACTATAGAGTCGCAAAACATTGCATGCACGAAGTGAAGTGCATGGTAAAAATAGTTATGTGGATATAAAGTAGACACTAGGGGTTGCATAAAACGACTTTCTTCAGAGCGGAGGCCCATAAACAGTGGCCCATTAAAAAATAAAATAAAAAACTGCCAGATGGCGTAGTGGTTCGAGACATTGCTGTCGGTGCGGGAGGTCTGGGGTTCGATTACAGGGCCGGTCAAATCCGAAACAGTGTCGCCACTGCCGCGATGCTTCTTCAGCGCAGTGTTGCGCAGCCGCTGAGATTGGCCTCGCCACTCGTTATTAGACGCTTCGGCGTAATACCCAAAGCATCATGAAGGTTTGAGTTTTTGAATTTAACAGTTTTGATAGAGAAACTGCGTATGGAGTTCCTTAAAATAGCGTCTCACCTGATTCGTGTCAGGGCTTCCCCCGCAGGGACACAGCTTTCCATGGGCAGATATAGCGGAACTAAATAGGGGACAAGCTCCCTTTAAATTTTTAGTTATATACATCAGTACTTCTTACAAGATAAGACCTGAACCATTCTTGGTACTTCGATACTTTTGGTACTTCAATACTTTTAGATGCACAAAACTCAAAATGAGCATGATTCAGTTAAAGTTGGAAGGCATATCAAATTGCAGAAGTTCTTGACGAAGGCAGGGAAGACTTGACGACAATGAGAGCAAATCAAGATCCGGAGCAGAAACATAGTTCAGGGCATGGGTTTTTAACCGGAGGCAATTGACCCACCTATAGGGAGCCACGAGACATTAACCAGAAAGCAACAGACGCAAACTTATTAACCTGTTAACTGTAACTAAACATTTAAGAGCAACGGACGGCTGTAGCTGCTATAAATAAAATACCGATAGAAAATTTTGTTGCTGAGCAGAAGGCCACTGGTGTTGAGAGTCTCCAGAAAGGAGCAACAAACCATAAAAGGTTGAGAACCACTGCATGGTGCAGGGCATTCTCGTAACTGGAGATCTCGATCAAGGGCGGATCTCTTGATTGATGGAATGTTTGCCACGAAAACTTTAAATGACTTTGTTGAGCGAAAAATATCAATCAACGTACTTTAGTATTTAGTGGCATATCTATCCTCCCATCACGAGAAAGCGATCAGTGCGCTGTGCCAGCTCGTTTAGAAGTTGCCATCCATGTGTCTACCACTACATGATGAGAGAATCCCGTTAAATGCCTGTCTAAACGGCAATTTCAAAGTCGGGGTTTGACCCGACTCGGAATCAAACCCAAGTCTACATGTTCCGAGGCGGACGCTCTTACCACTCGGCCATCTGAGCTGTATTGACCTTTGTTGTAAACACTGTTGCCAAGCTGTGTTAAATATTTGATGTGTTCAATTTTCCAGAGATTTTTGTGCATTTTTATTCTCATTGGCGGGAGGGGCTCCTGCTACTGTTTTGTCTATGTCGCCTATCATCCACAAATCAACACATACCAGTTGTAGAGATGAATTCATGAGGATGTGCTGTGGTCAAGTTATCATGGAAGTTGCCCCATGTGTTTTGCCGGTTCCTCACCCCTGAACTAAACGGTCGGCCAGTGCCACCATTTGCTCCCGACAGTCATTTAGCCTGTGTTGTTGGGTCAGTAACGACTAGCAACCTAGCGAGATCAAAACAGCTCAAATGGCCGAGTGATAAGAACGTCTGCTTCTGGAGTTGAAGACTCGGGTTTGATTCCGAGTTTGATCTAGCCAATCACTTAAAAATTGGGTTTCACAGCTTTCCTACTTGACACTCAGCAATAAAGGAATAGTGTGGAGGATAAGCCGGCAAGTTTACTTGTGCCGTTGGGAAATGTACTTAGCGGGATTCCCCCACCTTTATGTGGTAGACAGATGGCCAGCAACTCCTAAGCGAGCTCGTATAGCGCTTTGATTGTTTTCTCGAAACAGGAGGATACAAATACAAAATGCTAAACAAAAAAATTGAAAATCTTTATTATACTCGAGGTATTACGCCGAAGCGTATAAGGAATGGCTGCTCATAGCTGCTCATAACTTGAGGTATCGCGACGTAGCACCTGGGCAACGAAGCTTCGAAACATTGTCGCAGCGGTGGCGACACTATGTCCTGTGTTCAATTTGAACGGCCAAGGAATCGAACCCAGATCTCCCGCACTGATAGCGATGTCTTTAACCACTGCGCCACCAGGCCACAACACGACGAAGTTGGACTAACCATATTTGTTGCGAAATTTGCAAGGGACAAATTAATGTTTCGACTATAACCAAAGTCTCGTCAGCCTTGCTACGCACAGCCAATCCAGGCTAAACTCATTCCAGACTGTAAAGACTCTGTTTTTTCATTGGTTTACCTGTACATCTCGACTTCATATCTTTTCTAGGTTGTGCCCTATTTTTGGCAGGCGACTGGCCCCAAACAACGATACCCAATGAAAGAACCTATAACCACTAACCCACAACCAAGTTACCGTTAGCCTAACTAGCCCACATCACTAGAAGCCCCCATGGTAACCCACTCATTTGCAGCTGCAGACGCGTTTCGACCTTATTATGGTCTCATCAGTGCAGCATAGCAACCTCCCACCTTCCTAAAAAAAAAAAAAAAAAAAAATTCTAAACTTCAAAAGAACTACTCACTCCAAATCTAAGCCTCTCCTCGTTCTGCTCAAGGTAGAACATTTGAAATAAAACCTTCAAGAAAATAATACAGGCTGAATTATGATGTCACAGATTCACTGTAAACAATCGATAAGAATAGAAAAGTCCGGTTGGTTTAAACATTATTTTCCCGGTAATCTGAGAAGGAATATTTTGTTTAAGGTTTGTAACTATACCAGTTACCAAAACCTACAAAAAACCTCTCTGCCCAACCCGTTCGCCCGTGAAAAAGCGGGAACAAGGCAGGCACTGTGTCTGCGCATGCAGCCCAGAAAACACAGTGAACGTCAGCGCTTATCGGTGGTTTAAACATCAATATCCCGGTACGTTTGTCGAACTGCATGTACAGTTACAGGATCCAGCAAGATGATACAAAGAAGGATATGTAAGTCAAATAGAATTCATCTTTCCTACACTTCTCCGATAGGCACCCCCAAACTTCTCCGATAGGCACCCCCAACTCGTAATTGATGACAGAAATGGATGGTTCAATTCCCACCTGTATGGGGGAGTACCATTTTCCATTCCATTAAAAGACTGTACTCTTATTGTTGGACCTATTCTTACCCTGACACATTGGGCTTTGTTGTTGCCTGACTTTGGGGGTGCCTATCGGAGAAGTGTAGGAAAGATGAATTCTATTTGACTTACATATCCTTCTTTGTATCATCTTGCTGGATCCTGTAACTGTACATGCAGTTCGACAAACGTACCGGGATATTGATGTTTAAACCACCGATAAGCGCTGACGTTCACTGTGTTTTCTGGGCTGCATGCGCAGACACAGTGCCTGC